>JBBMKB010068688.1:0-14636 GCA_037833945.1 Alaria marginata
AACCGACGACGCCCTGCTGCTATATAGGAAATAGAGTACCGATTTACCTATACCTTGAAAATATGTTGTCTTCACAAAATCGCAGCAGGGCTTCACACAGAAAGTTCAAATTGAATATGTTAGCCTGATATAAAGCAACGTTGTCGTGACCGCGGCTGCTATATGCGTTCACTCTAGCTTTCACTCCTACTTCCATTCAGGGAAAATAGTAGACCTCTCGGCCAAGTGACAGTTTTTTCTTTCATTTTTTATCATCATGTTTATTTTCCAGCTCAACCTCCAAGATAAGCCATATTCATTGGTGTCTCCCTTTCTCCTGCCCGGTACGAGCGTTTATTTAGTACGGGTCATAAGACTAAACAACCCCACGATTTACTTTTTACCGATATATGTGCGGCTTAGGGTTATATACCTTACTGACAAACTACTACATATTGCAGCAGCGATACGAACAGTTCCGTGGTGGTTCATATCGCGAAACACAAAAAGCAAAAAAAAAGCGAGCGGAAGACTCAAACGGAAATAGGGTGACCACTCGCGAGACTTACAGCAACCCCCCAGAGGCGCGCTACGATGGGTATAAATGTTCTTGCCAACGTCTATTTCAAATGATGGGACTCCTCAGCCTGGCCTCTGCAGCACTTAATATACGGTTGGAATCCCATATGTGGTAGTCGGTATACGATACCATTCGGCCGTGGCGATGTTCATCGAGACGCAATTGCATTTGTTTTTAACTCCTCTATTCTTGGAGGTGAGCAGCTTCTCGTGCACGGAACCTCAGATGTGTACTACGATACACTCAGCAATTTTTCGCCGAAGCATTATGAAATATCGGAGGAAATGGCAAGAATACAATTTACCTCTGCCAATACCATTCGGTGTCTACCTATTAGCATTGGCCATGGGGTTGCTCATCGTGTTGCACTTTCGATCATTATCGCATTCATGTTTCAGGTCAGGTATGGACCTGGTCAAGTTAGTAACCTTTCAATACTTGGCTGAAATCCTATCTTAGCACGCGTCCTCACAAAAATATGCTCATACCCCTATTGCATCACGTTTCTTTGAGTTATAACGTTAGTCTAAGAGCAAACCTTGTGCCCGCCCGGAACACCACTTCGTAAACGCCGCCAAAATCGTTTCGGCAGTCTACTTCAAACTAGATCGGGGGTGAACGCATAGATGTCCGCATTTGAGAAGGGCCTCTAACGTTTGTGGAATCAGTAGATGGTTGTACTCAAAAGGCCAAGGATACAGACTACACTTTGTTTGGGATAACCGGTGTCCTGAGTAAATATTAAACTTCGCGTTCGCTTCATTTTTTTTGTTTCTCTTTTGCTTCAGTTGCACCCTTGAAAGTCATATTTCGGCAAGGATGACACACCGCCATTTCTAGTCTATTTATTTTCATGATTCCCAGTAAAACACATTCTAGACACCATGATCAAACAATGAGCAAGAGCGATTGTGCGGACACGCTACACGATCACAATGCAACTTGTTTGGGTGTAAACATATTCAATTATGATGGCGCAGGAAACAAATCCGTTTTTTCAGCTTTATCCTTGGGCCATCCCTTATATGACTGATCCTGAACACCGAACATTCAACGGGAAACTCTGTTTTATACGTAGGGGTTGCTTGATTTTGACCCGGAGTTCTACCGAATCGGGCTCACTCTTCTCGAATCACTTGCGCCCGTTTGCTGAGGGGTATCTAGATCTGTTCTTCCTTTATCCGAGGGGGTCTCTTAAATAATTGACGGTGTTGTCCTTTTAGGATAATAAAATCTGAAAGAGAGTTTCTGTTACATATCACCGTCTCATCCGAACAATTGGCGTATTCCTCGGATACATCGTGTCGGAAACTGATTAATTGGAAAACGTACTGTATCGTCAATGTTTCAAACTCCTATCCTGACGAAACGACAAACGTCGCTCGATGCGTGTGGCGAAATGGCCGGTCGAAGTTTGAGAAAGGCGGGCGCGACTATCCTGTACCCCGGATAAAACACGCCTGCGAAGGTGTTAAAGCCTCCACCTTCAGTTTTCAGATTTGGTTTGTTATTCGAGTTGGCGTATATACTGCTGCTCTGGTAAATAAGAAAAGCCAGACACCGAAAATGACTTTTGGTCATCCTTACCGAAATCTGCCTTCGAAGCATACAATCAAAACAAATAGAACAAATTGAAGGAACAAGCGGACTTGAAGTTTCAGTTTTTTACCGTGCCCCGTTTGGTTCTAAAGGCGTGTGGTATTTTTCTTGGTTATTTCAGTACAACCATGAACACAACCCACAAACAAGATACCCTCCTCAAATGGGGACTGCTGTAGTTAGGTACAAGTTCCATGAAATTATGTATTGGCGTCGTGTAGGGAATACGACAGCTTGACTTACCTTCTTATTTGTGCATCGCCGCCCGCAGGAACAACTTCCGTATCGCTGTCTGTTATTTTTAACTGGCCGCTAAACAGTCGGTCCCTTTATCACGAGCATGCTTAAGAGTTTGAACTTCGAATATTTTTCTACAGACCACAACGCAACTAGTCCCTCTACCGCGAATGTTCTTGCGGTGTTGAATATCACAAAGAAGGGGCCGACTCCACGTAATTGCTTTAACTTCATACTCCTGAACTTGCCAGTGTGTTTGCCCGAGTGCAGTTGCGTCAGAACGTGTGCCCGGAAACGTCATATCGTGGTTTTGTCCACATTAGACGATTTCGTGTGTGCGGGTATTCGTGTCTCGAAGAGTGGTCATGTGGTCACCCTGCAATCCTTTGACCTCGGCACGTTTTACATACACTATTGTATTATTTTCCATGGTAGCAACCACTTCCATAACGTCTGCGTGAGCGACGATACAGATATGTATGTATTTCATGACCCTCGGCCGATCGGCCCTTTGTTTTATTCCATACGTATGCTGACATCGTTTTGACTCCCCTGACTGGTTCACCGGCTGCCGTGTTGTCTGACACGCAGGCAGAGGGCGAGACCAGCACGACGCCAACGGAGTTATACTGCATGTTGGAGCGCTCGTCAAGGCTGCGATAAGGTTGACATGAAAGTAGCCCTAATAGTTCTCGCTGGAATGATGGCGGTTCCGCTTGAAGCAGTCGCATCGAGCTACTCGAATACCGCCCATGATACCGACAACGAATTCTCCGTCCCGAAAGCAGTTTTTAGCGATAAACTGCGGCTAGTCCTCGCCGTTGGACTCGAGGGAACAGGGCACGAATATGTGCTTCAGGTCGACGATGACTTATTCGACACGAACGATCACCTCGACCGACTCTCAGATTACTTTCTGAACGCGGGAGTGTACCACATTCAGTCCTCCATGGGCTTCAGCGTTCAGCAATACAGCGCGTCGCTCGCCTTAGCTAGAAACGAGATGCGCAACTTGGCGCAGCGCGGGGCCAGCCTGCCATCTCCGGGAACCGTGATGATAATGCACGGGAAATATTCGTATCCGGATGGAATCGGCCGCAACAAGGTTTTCATGTACCTCGATCTTCGCGTTCTAGCCGAGATGGCAGAGTCAGAAGGCGTGGACTTTAGAATAATATACCTTCGGAGGGGAGTCAAGGACATGCTCGTAGCGAACACCGTTCATCGATATTTCCAAGCGTAAGTGGTTCAGCTGAAGTTGTTATGGTTGCTTCGAGTTTATGGTAGGCGCGTGGTACGAACAAATATGCCATTCAGGGTAAAACCTCTGCAGATTCACAGGGTTCCTCACTAGAAGAGTCACCCAATATCGTTGGACTTCAACGTGTTTCTTACATAGTTCAAACTACGGGATCGGTCGTCGGGTTACACTTACTTAAGGTTTGCCAAAACGTCCGTGTTTAGTTTAAGTCGAGAGCCCCCCAAGTCGCGAGCTTCGGATTCAAGCTACGGTAGAGGTGCACCAATTAGTTTCGGAGGCTCCTCACTTGAAGACCTCCGTATTTCACCCAAACTCTGATTATATGTGACCTAAACGTTCAGCCTATTGAAGAACACCGCAGCCTAGGTATAGAAAAACAAAAATCACCAAAAACTAACAACTTTCTGTCGATTTTGGGTTAAGGAGACCCTACTTCCGGAACATTATTTAGCCAAAACGTGCTACCTCTATCGTAGAACGCGTTACGATGCCACTCCTGTCTTAGAGCGTCGTGAGTGATACAAACAGCTAGGGTGTCAAACTCAGTGGTGCATACTTCGTAGTTCGTGCCTGTTGACAATGGAATTTCATTTACCCGATGATTCGAGGAGCACCTTAAACGAAACAGGGATTATAAGCCCGACTGCGTTTCGTATTCGGGAGAGGGGTGTTCTACATTCCTCTCGGTGTGACCGCTCTCGGATTTCCATATCCGTGAATATACCAGCGTGTCTTCCTTTTTACCCTGTACGGTACTCCGAATGGGGTATCTTATTACGCTTATGGGTCTACTGACAATGCTCCCAATCGTGCGTTTTCCCGTCGACATCCACGCGCGTGCCGCTTACCACTTGATGCACGTGCTTTACCTCAGTTACTTGGGTGATCCTGGCCATCCGACGCCCGAGCAGCAGTTTATGGAATACATGCAAGTAGTATTGACGGACATTGCCGTAGTGCATTCCTTTCTGGCTGAGCTGGATCCAGCTTTCGTGGTGTGTCACGACTTTGACCTTACAGGTGACGTCGCGCAATCGTCACGAGTTGCCGAGTTTCTCGCACCGAATGCAGAGATAGCCACACTGCTCATGGCGTCGCTACTTAAAGTGGCGACTCCACACAGTGTCTCTACTACAGACCTAGCCTACGAGGGCGCTGATGTAGTTGCATCCCGCCTAAAAAGCAAGTTGGACTCTTTTGAGTCGAGATTGTGCATGGATGTGCGCTAAGACGGGTGTAAACTTGAACAAGCTTGACGAATTACGTGCCCTTCAATTGAAACTAGAAATTGGACTAAGGGCAGGGGTGGTGTTAGCGGTAGGATAACAACGCGTTCGCATCGAGATTGTGTGCCGACATGCGGTAAGATGGGCGTCAGTAGTAATGTTGATGGCGATTGGCGTATCGTTTCGTTTGACAAGTACTTGGGTGTATAAGGTCCAACGCGATAATTGTGTGATGGGGTGGTACATCCAAGAGGAAATGTGTTGTTTGCGGCATGTCGTCGGAACCGGAGACACGCATGAAGTAGGGACGAGTGTGGATGCTTTGTCTCTGCCAGAAGAGGTGCGGAGGTGACACCATATATATATATTTGGGAACATAATGTGTAAAGATGAGAGCTACAGATCGGTTAAGAGGGTATTCGTGCGGCCTAAACATGGATTCGACTGTGGGCCAAGATGGAGAAAACGGAGGTGGAGAAGAAACATGAGTCAGCTGGTCGAGGCCATCAACCTTATATTTTCCGTCGAGAAGAAGCACTCCATACGCAATGGGCAAATAGGCTTAGCGGAAGTGTGCCGATGTCGCCAACGTCACGTCCTACTGGGAGACTCCCTTGTACTTACAGTAGCAAGCCTCACAGCTGTTTCTCATTAACTCAGAAAAATAAACGCCCTGCTAAAAGGTCAGTTGCTAGTGCACCTTATGCCGAACAGTGGGCAGGAACAACCTCGTATTCTCGCATTATTTAGATGTTTTATATTTGATGCCCAAACAAAGGTATCATAGGCGGTAGCACAACAACACCCCCCCCCAAAGCCGTATGGGGCACCGGGAACAGAAAGAGCTACGGAATACACTTGGCGGGTGTAGTCGTCGTCCGTAGTGGCTGTCCTGATGCCCATCGATATTTTCACTCTACAAGAGCTAAAACCACAGTACTTTCAATATATTGGAAAATAGGAGCACCGTGGGGAGATAAATATTGGTGTAAAACCATTTATATATTTCCGAACAGGGTGGCGAGGCCCAAATTTATGGATTTACCTTAAAATTAGTGTTGTTTTACGCACCGTGTTCGACGGCGATCTATAGCATTGCTGGCAAAGTAGACAACAACGCAGTTTTGGAGCCGTCACCATCATCTGCCATGGCCCTTGTCCTGACGAACGAAGGACCACGACGGGGATGGTCGATCATGGGCTCTCGTGCAGCGGTGGCAGATGTGGACGTACGTAAGCACATATCCCAAACGCAAGTATTTTCGGTGTAACCCCTTCCAAAGAAATCAACACAAACATAGGCGTTTCTGCTGGTTCTGCTTGCTAATACTGGCTACTGTCAACTTTGCTGTCTGCGGCTGCCTGCTGCTGCTGCTGCTGCTGCTGTTGCTGCTCCTGCCAGCTTCTGGTTGTTGACACCCCTGCTAACTACTGTTTTTTATTACTGGATTTGTTGCCTAATCGTGCCTACTGCTGCCTACTCACACAGGCTGCGGCTGCGGCTGCTGTTTGCTGCTTTGATAGCTGCTGCTGGCTGCCTCCTTAGTATCTGCTGCTGCCGGCTACTGCTCTCTTTAACCGCTGATTCTTGCTGCTACCCTACGCTGTTGGCTACGACTGGGTGCTACATTCTTACCTGTAGCAGCGGGCTGCTGTTAGCTGCACCTGTTGCTTGATATTTTGCTGGTTACACACACACATGGCCGTTCGTCTCTTTCCCAACACCACCCGCAATCCGACCTTGCGAAGGCGTTGCGCCAACAAGGTATCCTTGCTAAAGATGAAAAACTGACCTTCGTCAACGTTAGTACCTCCTCGAAAATATACTATGAAGCACCATTGGCAGATTCGGGTATCGCGTGTGAAATACGACTACTTTGCTGTTTTCCCATTGAAATACCAACCGCCGATTACATCGGGCCCCCTGTTGGACGCTTTCTGTAAAGAGCTCAAACACCAGCGCGCCTCCGGCAGAGAACACCTCAAATCGGCATACAAATTGAATCGAACTTGAGCAGGCCCCCACCAGATACTCTCTCCACGAGGGTGTACAGAAGATAAAAAACTACACCTGAAATATAAAAGTTCTACTTCGGGTGGATATTGGAAATCTGTCACGGTATACGTTGTGTGCAGCAAAGCAGCAGGCAAAGTCAACGACCCGGCTCATCAAGACCATCGGCAGACCGGACGAACGAATTTACATTAATCACCAAAAACCTGAGTGGAGAGCCAAACGTGTCCGTGTCCAACGGTGTGGTGTCGAAATCAGCATGCTGCTCTACTGAGGGTTCCGGGATAATGTCGAATACAGAGTCAGCCGAGAGTCATCCCACGGTAGGGGTGCAACAATAAGTCCATGAGCTCCTGACATGAGGAGCTCAATATCTCACCCGAAACATGACCTCCAAGATTTTCGTTATCAACATTAATTCCCCCTAGTCCCAAACCAAATACACTCGAAAAGAAATCCCAATTGGTAGTTCCACGCTTCATGATCTCAACCGGTCAGGAACTTTTGACCCCAAAAGGTGCAACCCCTACCGTGGGACGACTCCAGACCTCTCCCGAAATAAGCGATGACAGGCCTCGTTGCAATCGCTGTTGGGAGTAACCGCTAAGTGGTCCGCCACGAGTATCACCCGCTTGTTATCCTTCTTCATCACGGAACATACAACAACGTGATCCCGAGACCAAACCCTCACCGCATATCGCATGACAATCGCCTTGCGATTAGCAGTGGCCGCCGCCGCGTTATCCGCTATTGTACAATAACGTTAAACGCATCCCTACCGCCTAGACAAATTCGGTATACACGTCCCTCTACGCATCACAAGTCGAGCGGCTGTGGACCGCCGGTCGCTGGCTTTGTGTGCATCATCCGTATCCATGTTCAACTTCCCTGGAAATGTAATACCCTTACTACTCCTAGACTTAATGTACATCGTGATGTGCAACGCCTCCTGCCTATTGAACGACGTTTGCGCCCTGGATTTCCTCACTACCGCTCGAACGGCGTTGAAGACATCGGTACGAGTCTGGTTTGCCAGAAAAATTAACTACCCGACCGTCGACCTAAACAATCAATCAATGTCTGGCGGATCTCCGTCAAACATCTAGCGAACAACTGCTGCAGTTAGCGAACAACTGCTCCAGTTATATTGTGAACACCCCTGTATCCCCGACTTCAAACAAGATGCTGCTTTCGTACAAACACAACCCCGGAAGATTGGTGATTGCAACGAACCGGTCCAGGTCCTCGCAAAATATTTTACACCTAGTAATAATCCCCCTAGCATATACACCGTCTACATGTAATGCAGGTAAACGACGATGGAAACGCCGTATTTTTCAACCAAATACATACCACCCAGATAAGCCTCAAACCGCGAAATTACAAGACGCCTAACACTGCATGCCAAGCGGGAGTACCACGGACGCGAGGCCTGCCAAAATCCAGACAAACAGCCACATAGCTTAACCGCCTTGCCTACAATTGCCCCGCATACCTTACGGAGACCCATGCAGGTATTTTTACTAAGCGTTGAGAGGGAAAAGGCCTTCCAACAAGTGATATTATAACGATGTGGGCACATCCTCAGTTTCAAAGACACCTCCTTCGACAAGGACCGTACAGAGTCCGAACCTTGATTGCAACAATACCTAAAAAACCAACCACACGAACAACCCCATTGCTCACGCATACCAGGGATGATATCATAAACGTTTAACGACATTAGGTAGTTCCTCGGTGGGGGATCCACGCCAGTTCAAACCTGTCGGGTCAGAGAATACTACCACTATCGGCGCACGCGTCTTGCCGGCACTGAAATAGCGTAGATGCAATGTGTTAACGCACTCAATTACGGCCCACCAACGAATACATGCGACATAAAAGGTGTAGTAAATTTTTTCAACGATTCAACGCCTAAGCGCTGCCACTCGCTACAAACATCGCCTACGCTTGCACTTCGGTGCCAGACTCATTGCCGGCCGAGGCGGTAGGTAGGCGACACATTTTGAATATAGAATTCAACCCACTTGAGAACCTTGTTTAGTATCCCATTAAAAGCGGGATCTACAAGGTTGGCGTCGCGCAGCACAGAAGCATGGCAAACACTGCGATGGTGGTTCACGCGAAATATGTAGCAACGTGCACGACTGCCTGTGAGTCCCTCGAAACTGAGCGCCTAGCCTAGACCCCAACGGTAGCCTTCATTTGGCCTTCCAATCATAAATCTCCTTGTTACTGAGATAGTGTTGATACCGTTTCGCTGCTACGTGCCACCGTCGCTGTGGTCAACCACTCTGCTAAACGACCCTGTATTTCGTACACCACAAAGTTCACGGGCCATGGCAAACTCCCACACACCCGAGTATATTAACGCGCACGCTTTACGGTAAGCATCGGATTGCACTACCTCACTCATAGGGCGTTCAGGCATCACGGTGGGAAGCACATACGGCGGGGAGTAGTAGATATTTTTTAACGCCAATATTCTCCCGCGGAATTATAAAAATGAGTATTTGCCAGTGATCCAGGACCCCGTTCAAACCTCTATGTTTCTGTGACGTGTTGTTTGTAACCACTTCACCCATTATGATGCCATACCCGAAGCCAATGTAGGACGTATTATCGTTTCCCTCCATCACGTAATCCTCACATGCATGAACGGTACGGCGCCATTGCAAACCCGCTCCGAGATACCCGCCACCCAGCCTAGATGCATCACTCAGATTTACCCTTCGCACCACCCAGACCAGATGCATCACACAAAAATCACCCCATATTTAAATCAAATTACCTGTTACCCTAGACAGCCTATACCATCAAAGCTGTCGTTTGTTGCATCGGGCTGTCGCTGGTTGCTAAGAATTCTTCGATACAGTTATAAGCTTCGCAGTGTTCATTCTAGTAGTCAACTACTCGTACCCGATTTGATCAGACAGGTAAAGCCAATCACAACCCTAACGCTGACTATACCTCTCACACTACACACTCCACCCTAGCCTTACTCTTACCCCTTTTCGAGTTTAGGATTCCCAGCCCTTAAGATAAGAGCGTGTCAGCGCGTGCAGTGCGCGTTATTAGTGCGTGGTAACCGCAGCACCACGTGCAGCTCTGCGTTTTATGTGACGAAAAAATGCCACGATACAATTTGTAATTGTTTGAGACAGGACTGTCTCATTTGCAAACACATTTTAGAATGGGCCATTCGAAGCACTTCAGGAAGATTTAAGGCATACTATATTTGTTTCTTCGTGGTTCAAGAGCTGTTGATGCCTATAAGGGCGCAGGGATCCGTACAAAGATGCAGAAATGTACATCACCCACCTAGTTGATATTCTCCCCTCCGCTACACGCTTCGGCGTCTTTACTACCAATACCCTGAACAACGGAGTTAAATGACGCTTTCAAGTATTGTTGGCCCGTATTTATGAAAGCACCTATTCTCAACCGATACACTAACCGGCCAAGTACTGCATTCTAACCGTGCGAGGGCAAACCTACGCAAAGACAAATATTACGGCTGGGGGTGGTAACCAACTGCCTCTGGTGGCATAATACTACACGTAAACTCTAATTGCAGTCATTTGGTTGGCGCAGCTCCCGGTGGGTTACATCGCAAAACTGAACAGTGCATAGGTAGGCACCCACTTGCTCGTGTGACTCTGAGCCACTCAAGCTTAACACCCGTTACCTGAACCCCCTACTACAGGCTTGGTCCAACCATGTGGCAACACTATGCACGACCACTATACATTCCTGTGAGCATTCCGCCATAAAACGACTACTAACCCTATTAACCACGTCCATTTCCCCTCTTCCCGCTCGAACTTTGCTCCTTATACTACGAGTCACTTTATTGGGGTGGTGCTCAGTTTCTCTAAAGGTGTTTTAAATGAATCCATCAACGAATCGGGTAACTGTAAGCCTGAGTCGTACCAAGAGCCAGATACCTGGACCAAAAGATACCCCTGTTGTGTCACGGCAATGGGAGGAACGAACTTGGAGTGGTTGGTTGTCATCTCTCTACTGCAATGCATGCAGAAACACGAAACCCCGGTAGAACGGCGACAAGTCACCTTGTCACAGGTACTGCCACCCGTCAACACGCCATTTGATTGAGCCAGGCATGACGTCGCGTTTGGAACGTCGGGGCTCACGTGGGGGACAATAGGCATTTCGATCACGTCGAAGATCCCCGGCCGGTCTAGGCTGCATGGACGGCCCACTTTTTTATCAGGGCAGGTATCGGTCACCTCTGTAGTCAGGCGCTCTGAAACCTGGATAGACTGAGAAAGGTTGGTTGGCATTTTTTTAATCGCGCAAAGGCTTGCGAATAACTGCACGTTGAAGTCCGAATTACGACACATCCTGCAAACGAGGATATTTACAAAAGTAGACTGCGTGTATTACAGTAACACGGCAAGGCGGAGAAAGAGGTACTTCGCAGTGAAGCAATATATTTGTTTGAAGTGGGGCCGGGTCGCCCCAAGCAATGGTAATGCGCCATCGAGGACGTGACTAAATGTATTACTGTCGTCGATGGTAGTGATCTAAAGCAAACCTTTGTACACCGCCAATATACCGTTGCTTTGCAATCTTGCTTTCAAACTACATGCACTGTAGGGAACTCTTCAAACAGCAAGGTGCTGTCTGGTAGGCACGGTTCCAACGACCTCGGAATAGAAAAGCGGTGGGTCAAGTTGTATTTGAACAGCCGCTTCCAAAACAGTGCCCACGAACCGTTTTGGAAAGAGGAAGTGTTTGTCATTTTCCCTAGTCCTGAAAAGTTGCCGTTTACCACGCATGCGGACGTGGAATGCGAAATTAGGTCTGTCAGAGTCGGTACGACATTCCGAATTCCCGCTGTACCTATTAGGAGTACCAAACCAGGATGGACGACGACACGAAACGAGAATATCTATGGCATGAATGAGCCTTCCAGGAAGTTCGGCGCATGCTACGATAGGGGTGCTCTACCCCCATTATGTCCGGACGATCCTCATACGGAGAGGGTTGTGTTTCACGCACAAGCTGACCTTGGGACATTACAAAAACGCATGGCGATGGACAATCCCGCGTACCAAAGTTTGAAGTAGAACGCTATTGGTGAACATAAACCTGTTGGGCAGTTCCTCATTTGAGGCCCCCCCCCCAGCAAGAACATAGATTAAATTCAAACGTTGCCACGCGTATCGTGCCGCGTGTCTGAAATACGACAACGGCGATCGGTGCCCTACGGCATGGCCCCACCAGCAGGGAAGAGCCGGACGCGTCGCGTCAAGCGGTTTGGTTATGGATACTCTGCCCCGCAAACGTTAGATGCTTGGACTGTACAAGATGGGCGTGACCTCCACCCAAACTCATGCAAAGACACAACACACGAGACTAAAGCAGGGGGGTCATTTTCATGGCCTCGTTTTTCAGCGGCTTAAATCCATTCGCGTGAATGTGTTATACGTTTGTGTTGTGCCTTTCTGTTGCATGACACGTACCACCATGGCATTGCGTAATGTGTTTCTCGGTCAAAATGAGCGCTTAACGCATCGTGGTTGCGATGATCTACACATCTACTCGCCGGGAGTGGTGTAAACACGGTAGTGGAATGGGGCGTAACTCCCCTGCCGTAGACTAGGTCACAGCTATACACACAAATGGAAACATGTAGTTTTCACCCTACTTTCCTGTGAGGTGTAACGTTCCACAGCTATGAAGTCGTCCGGCGTAAAGTCCACCACGTCCAACTCTATCATGACGCCGTCTACGCCACGGCGATATACTTGTATTCGACGAAAGCGTGTGTGAACAGCGTCGGCGTTTTGCTGTAACTACCATGGTCGTAAATGCACGTGTACGTTGTTTCTGGCTTACGCCGTTACTTTTCGTACTATTTGTCACCTGTTCATGTTCTAGTTGCCGATTGCCGCGCGAGATCGGGTCACTAACGTCACGTTTGCTTTAAAACTTATGAGAAGTTCTTCAGTTTGGCCACCTCGTCGACTATATATAGTTTGGTCGAATATCGTCACCTCTATCGTTTTACGCGTCGGTGCTAATTCCCTGACGTCGGCGCTACATCTATGCCTCTGTCGTTGGCACATGTCGATATGGAATCAGTTGGAGAGCAAGCAGTGATGAGGTGGTGAATAAACAACAAATAACCCTCGGATCAAAGCTGATATCGTACTACGCAATATGGTCTGAATTATATTCTAAATTCCAGTACTAGATGCATGCTACGATCAGATTGTTTGCCAGGTTACACCCTCAGTTTCTCTCGAAGTCAATTATTTTGGTGAGGCATAGTTTGCTTAAAGGGGGAAGCCACAGGAGACGTCTGGGGTACCTTCACCCTGGCATGGTTGTAGGCGCTCATACCACAACAAACACGCCTGTATCGACGACTACGAAAACAGGACTCACCGTTACTGTGGGACGCATGCGACCATAAGGATAGCGTATGCTGGTCTCGAGTTCTCCCGACCTGATGAGCTGTGTACGTCGCTCAAAACCAGACTTCGACAAAATGAAGCTGCTCTCCGACGACAGATGCCACGACCTGGCTTTAAAATCCCATGCTATTGTAAAACACAACGAGGTAAAGTACTTCGTCAGTGGAGGAGCCGCAGTTGAGGAGCCGCGTCAATTAGTAAATTGATTTTTCCCTACAGTGCTACCCTTGCCGTTGCACGCGTCGTGATATACTGTTTGTGACAGTGAAAAGGGTACAGGATACGTACGAAGAAGGCGACCTCCATGCCCCTGGACCTAAGCAGCTACTTATTTTCAATATATTTGATTTTGGCCCTTTTGGCGAGGTTGACGGATGCCAAGTAGAACTGGAAGTAGTCATTTCAATCAACGAACGCACATTGATAATCTGATCGAGCGTGGACTTTGAGAACCTGACATCCTTAAGCTCTTCGGCTATAGCAGTCTTGTGGAAGTACAACACGACCCCGTTCTGTTATCAACATGTCACCTGTTCCAGCAGGGTAACCCAGTCACAGCCCATTTCCACCGATGAAATCCACGTGAAGGGAATGCGCATCGACATGCTCCCAATGCTGTCACCGCCCCTATGCAAACCACAGGGACAAGATAACCCTAAGCCTAGTTGTAGTCTGCCTCCACCCGTCTGCGTAATCCTGACGCCTATGTTGGTTGAATGGGATCGTCTCAAGGAATTAAGTCCATACTTCTGTGCAGTAAGCGAGCATCAATCCTACTGCCGAAGTGTCTCCAGCTGCAAAGTATATTCACGCCTATCTGGCCCGAAGGGCTCAGCTTTCGCCCGACAGTTACATGCACGGCGATCACGCCTCATAAACGATCATGCACATCTCTCCACGAGAACACCTCATCTAGTCCGCTGGACGTTCGTACCGTCCCGGACCCCGCGCCGCCAAACGAGCAAAATATGAAAAAAGAGATGGCAATTTAGACATAATACAGACTCAAATATGAACTGTGTTAATGTGGCGAGCACATCAATATGTCTGCACAAGGAAAGGACTCATCCCACGGTAGGGGTTGCACTCTTTGGGGTCAAACGTTCCTGACCGGTTGAGCTCCTGAAGCGAGGAACTACCGGTTGGTATGACATTTTACGAGTGCATTGCTTTTGGGACTAGCGGATAGAAATGTTGATCGGGTTGCCCGAACGAAAATCTTGGAAGTATTGTTTTAAATGAGATATTGAGCTCCTCATGCCAGGAGCTCAGAAACTTATTGCTGCACCCCTAC
>JBBMKB010068699.1:0-14634 GCA_037833945.1 Alaria marginata
AGAGACCTGGATAGCATTCAATTACAATAGAAATCTATTAATAGACTATTGGTCTATTGTCTATTGTCATAGGTGTGCACTATTAATAGCTTTGACAAAAAATTGATGCATCTTTCAGTGTCGCCCTAGGCTTTGAACCCTCGGTAAAACTTCCGTGCTAGTTAGTGGTGGTAATATATTCAGCGCGCGAGACTGTGGACTAGCCACTTACAATCACGTCGCCCTCCCAGTTTACGCCAATCGTATTATAGAGGCCGCACTGGAATGGAAGAAACTGCGTAATTTGCTTAAACTTGTTGTTAAAGAAAAGCGCGCTTAGAACTCCGCCGTTGCTGCGTGGTCGACAACTGCTGTGCAAATTGCTGTGCTCGTACTTGCACGCGGAGATCTAGACCATCTCATCAACGGTTTTTAACCAGAGATATCGGTTGACGGAACTCTTGCGACTTGACGGGTAGCCGTCAAGGAACCCCCCCACACTAAACCTAGTATATTACACCTCAAGAGGCCTCGACGGGTCAAACCGAGACCGTCAACCGACGTTTTGTTTCTAACCCCAGCAAGGCGCTCACTATTGGAGAGCACCACAGTAGCGCTAATCTCCCTGCTCGATGACAAAAACCACTACCTTGATGCCTCTCGATCGCCCTCAAACGCTCGCAGCGCACAGAGCTACGTGGCATGGGGCGCAACGACACGTTCAAAATTCAAAACCAACAGCGATGAGGGGATGTAGATCGCAGTGATTTCTGAGTCGAAAACAGCGCTAAAGAAGACTCCCAACAGCCCCTGTCACACAAGAATAACTACGACTGAGGCACTCGCCTCACTCGCCTCACTCTGTGCAATCACGAAGTCAAGTTCGGGCTGGTGTAGCACTCCAGCGATAACATTCCACCCCAAATCGGAAATTCTTATCTAAAAGCCCAACGCTGACTTCGGCACCACTTGTTGCGAATCTAGGGGCGGATTTTTGTACTACAAAAAAAACGTAAAAGGTCCTTCTGTGATTTAAACTTTTACGTAATGTTTTACGGAGCGCTAACCTATAACCTGACGGCGACGTCGCAAAATGTCGGGGGCACTAGTTAGCCTTGATCGACGCGCAATGCAACTCGCGCAGCGTTCTGTGAGGTCACGCGGCCACAACCTCCTCGGCCTTCGTTTGCACCACGACGCCACCTGTATCTGAGCGGAAGATCCTCAGCTTGGCGTCATTGTACACGACAAAGGTAGTGCCCTTCCCCTGGTTGCAGGGAGCGATAACATCGACGCGCGGAAAACAAACGAAGCGACGGGTTGGCAACGGGAGAAAGCTTAAACAGGGCAGTAGTACCGCCGTCTCGAGTCAGGCAAAAGCTTGCAAGCCGACTTGCATTGCAGCGCGCCCAGAGTGAAGAGCCGTACGGCTCCTGTGCAAGCATGGACGCCTTCAATGCCAATTGCTCTGTAGCCTCGGTTACGGGTGTATCTTCACGAAAATGTAAGTGTTTTTTTAAAGGCGCGCACTACGTCGCACGGTGTTGACTCTCCTACGCGGTACACAAAGCCTCCTATTAACCCCACTGGACCTTCAAACGGGAAACCATCGAAAACGTAAGACAAGTAACAAGAAGAAAAACGGGCTGCTGGTGTAGGAAACGCGTCCGAACTGAAACGAAAGGACCTGTTGGCCACGCCGCGTATCATGGCGATACTCGTCCTGCCGAACGTTCTTGGCAGAAGCGTGAACAGGCCGTACTCGGCACCTTTTTTGTCGGCATGTAAGAGTTCTGAAAGGTTTGCTAGGCGCCGAATTGTTTCACAAGCATAGTCAACTGCACCCGCAACCATACTATGAGTTGCCGCGAACGAAATCGTCCACGAAACACCGGTGAGATAGGGCCACGGTAAGGGCAAGCTGGTCACAGCGAGTCGCCGCGCATTGTTCAAGGCTGTAGACCACACCGGCATGAGGCAATGGGGGCACGCATTAACTCATGGGTGACGTGTTAAAGCCAGCTATTTTGCCCCACCTTGATGAAGTCGAGAGGAATCTTGCCTCCAAGCGCGTGCAGCCATGCCCGAGAAACTTCAACGTTGACCTAAAAACACGCGTTATGGGACACGGCACAGCAGCGCGTTGGGCAACCAAGATGGGGATGCAAGGAACAGAAAGCTCGGGCATACGCTGTCGACCACGCCGCAAACAATTTCTTCCAGTACCAGCAGCGGGCGTTATCGACCGATTACACTCAGTCCAAACGGCGACCTGTCCCGTGCTACGGTGCTTCTGCCACAGCATGAGGGCCACAGGCGCGCACAGTTTTACAGCTGCGTTGTAAACACTGACAGGTGTTCCAAACGCCGACATTAAGAGTGGTCTGCGCATCCGTGAGCGCGGAATGCTTTTGGCCATGGGACTCGCAAGCTCTTGAGGAAAGCACACGAGAACGAAAAAACAGAAAAAGGGAATCGTCACTGCACGAATGGAATTATTAAGGTACGTATCCAGAACTGTACCTCGTAGGGAAGCTCCTTGCTCATGGATGCCGGTGTACCCTGTCCATCCACAGTCACGTACAGTTTGTCTCCCACAGCCTGAGCGATGTTTGTAACCGACCCATCCTGCACCGGCCATGACGTACGCAGGAGCGATATTTGTTTCGTTTATACGCATGGTGCGCGCTTAGTGAAGGACAACCTTCGTTCTACAAAAAAAAGGCAAGCTGTCGATACCGTTACGTTTCACCGCATCATATGCTCCGCCACAAGTGCGCGTCTATCTTTGGACACAAGCTGGGATCCAGGGGTTGTGGCGGAGACCCCAAAGCGGTGCCGCTCTGACCAAAAGCGTCAACGCCTGGAACGGTAGTACAGGCCTCCACAATGAGCCCCTGGGAAAACAAGCATTGTCACGCCCGGTTTTTCTTCGCTGTGCCTCTAGATCAAACGTCCTGCTGTTTTCACCACGATTACCCTAGTGCGCTAGGCCGTGGCTGTGGCGCCAGTGACATTTCGAGCAAAAATGGGATGAAGTTCTGCAGTAGCCCCCGTGTAGACCCTCTCGGGCAACATCCTCTGACAACCAACGCACCAGTTGTACCATAGTCAGACGTGTACACTCTATCTACCCACCGAGTGCACACGAGATTTTGTGCGTGCCTTCTTCACGCGCTTCTCTCGCTGGCTCACCTCCTTGTACCACTGGTAGGCGCGGTTGTCCGCCACGCTGTTGAGGGGGTCGAAGTATTTCTGCCACGCTGTGTTTGTCTTCCAGAGAACACGCCATGGGCCGTCGTAAAGGTAGTCTTTGTTGAAAGTCACCCCTGGGACATCCTGCGGGATTAAAGCGGGAGTTCCATGATATCAAAGCCATTTGTCGGGCCAATACAGCAGCATCATACCGTATTGCGCGACACTTATATCTCCACATATTTTTAGTAACAACTATTATAACTAGAAATACAGCATGCCAGCTGTAAGTTCGACCACACTGGTTGATTACCCAACGTTGCAATCTGAATGGTACGTATATCGCGCGTGTTCTCGTGAGGGATGTGGGTTGACGACTCCCGTGGCGGCGACAGGGTCAACAGTACGAATATTCAAGGGAAATGTGGCCCACATGAACCCTTTTGGAACTTCAGACGGGATGGGCTATGAACAAAAATGACAATTACAGCATCATCCACTCCACGCAAAGCGGGCTGCTATATAGTCTACTACGATAAGTTAGGGGACGGCGCTTTGAATGACGGGCTATGTCGGATTTCAATGCAAGTAGTATGCACTATCGTATGCTGCACGCGCACACTATGCTGAGACCATTCATTTGTTACATATATGATCGCACTATTAATACACATGGTAGGTCCCAAAAGGATTAAGTTCCACATCACGCTCATTTTGACCACAAGCCCATGCTTGCAGAGCTACCCCTGGTGACACACTGAGGCTATGTCATGTGCGCATGTGCATATATAGTGCAGCGTCAACGTCGGGAACAAAAAATATGGCCAAGCAACGCAACCAGCGCGGATCGTTCAACACCTTCAGAACAGTATTCCCCAGTTTGGGAACAAACTACTTGGAAATAGCATGGGAAAACAAATGGCGGCGGTGAAGAAAGGGTTAAGGTTCCGCACCTCCAGCTGCTCGATTTTCTCCATGACTGCCGCATCGTCGGGTTTGGCCCCTTCAGCGGTTAGAAAGCTGAAAAGCTCCGAGCTCAGCCGAGCAGCGTCCGTCTTCTTCGCTGCCTGCGGAACGATTACGTTAAAGCGAGCCGTCACTACTGGTGGTAACTGTACGAGAGCGAAGGCGGCTGCGCTAAAACACGGCGGGAATACAACACAGTGCAGAACTGTCCACAAAACACTCCCCTCCACAAGTAGTCTTGGCGTTAAGAAAGAGGAGCGCGCAATATTCAAACACCAAGTCGCAAGAAAACGATAGGAAAATCGAGGTGGGTACACGCCTTTGTGGAAAATAGCTATACTTGGCACCGTGGGTTGGCGCGTCTGCCCGCCCATTCGCCGAAGGCTACAGCCAACATGAGCCGTGTAAGCCACAGCAATCGCCAACACCCCACACATGGTTTGGGCTCTTCCCGAACATTGGCGACAAAACCACTCCAACGCTTGACGGTGCCTACTGTACCGAGCTGCAGTCGATTCAGATCGTCATGATTGTACACAGAACGAGAGGCGTACGCATTATACGCTGACAGCAGTACTGAAGCGCCCGTCGTATCGTTAACGCTAGCGCGAGAGCGGGAACTTGGGAGTGTGCCCGGCAGATTCAAACGACGACGCGATGTCTGTACATGGTACCAGGTACCTGGTACGTACTACACAACCGGCGGTAACACCCGCCGCATGACCGCTGGGCTCGACAGAGGGGCGCACCAAGGGTTCCACAAAACATGAGCGAGATATTTCGCTGTGCAAGCAAGACCACTCCTGATAAAAAATGTCAGTTGGTGTTCTAGCTTTGGCGCGTCAAGGCCTCTTCAGACTTGAAATATGCTAAATAGTAGGTTTTGCGTTGGAATCCCTTGCCTGTCCGTCAAGGGGCAACCCGTCAAGGGGCAAGAGTGCCGTCAACCGACACATTTGTTCCTGATGCAGTAATCTTCGCATGTACAATACGTGTACTGCGTACGTACTACTCGTGGCTTCCAAAATGGCACAAAACGGTGACGCGAGTTGTCCTCATAGGTATGATATAACGTATGATACGGGGACTCACCTTCGGTCCAGACGAAAAGATGGAGAACAGTCCCATCGTCGTTCCTTCTCCGGCCCGCGTCATGTGGCGACTTCTGAAAGGTAGCACCTTGTTTCCAGAGCCGGCTTCATTTCTTGTCATCCCCCGTCCGTGCAGGCGAAACGAGGTTTGAACGAACGCAGCCGTTAACGCGGGAGAACACAGCAACGGTAGCAAGAGAGTCAACAGCTGCAGCGGCAGAGCTCCGACGCTCCTCATGATCGTGCCCGTACTGCTGTATGTCGATCCTTTGCCTTCTCCTGTAGCATCAACCGACAAGGACAAAAAAAAAGCGTGTGAGGGGTCAAGAGTGAGGCGAGGTAGGCGCAGCTGCATAGGAGTGCTCTTGGGCTACATGCGCGGTAGGATTTGTGCTCTGCGCTCTTGTGATATGCCCCTGGTATAAACTACCAGAGGTGACATGCGTGTGACAGGACCCAGTCAACAGCAGTTCTGCTGTCTCAGCAGCAGTGGAGCCAGTGGAGCTCTCTCGCGTTACTTGTCGTGAAAAGTATAATCTGAGGCGCAAAACATGCGTCGCTCGATAACATGTGTTGCGTTGAGGCGCGTACTGCTGTGCACGGACGGTGCAACTCGCTGGTTATCACGCGCAAATTCCTCTCACCTTGAGTGCCGACGAATACTCAGCTCAAGGATGCTTCGTAGCGTAGGTGGGATCCGCGAACCTCGGGGTTAGCAGAACAAGCAGCAGCAAGGCAGCTTGCACCCGGCACCTCTCAGATTTGGTCTTGATACTTTAGGAACCGTAATCCCAACAGAACCCTGTGGAAACCCCAACATCAATATGGTACACCAAACACCAACCAGACACAGCAGCACAGCAGTTGGTTGCGCGCCATGCGAGCTTCTATTGAAGGTGAGCAGCAGAGAGAACCGTGCTTCGCAGTGTTCCTAGAGTGTAACCTCGGACGGTCTTTATGCTGCTCTTTCTGGCTCTCACGATACCATGCTTCGTGCACCGGGGGTCGGAAGCTCACTACACACCAAGCAAACCAAAACTTTAGCTCGCGAACAAAAATGGTCGTGTACGGGTAAGTAGTAAGTGTACAACAGCAGTGATATGATACGACACCTGGTACCTGGTACATGATACCTGTAGCGCATTCATGTCATACATGCAGCAGATTGAAGCTATCCCTTCTTCGTCAGCGCCCCATTCTCTCTCTCTCTACACGAATCGATCGCATCTCCACACTGCGCACCAAGCAACCAAACATGTTTGCTCGCATTTATAGGTCAAATGCTACTCTATTAATAGTTCGAGTCGTAGTCGTATATAGCACATTCATACTTGTGTCGTTCATGCAACAGACTGAAGCTGCTCTTTCTTGCCAGCAGCCCTTCCCTTCTCTCTCTGTAAGAGCCAACCGCATCACCAATTCACCGGCGGTCTCTTCTGTCCACTGTCCTCCGTTCTTCGTCAATCGTGCTGCAGACATCGCTGCTCCTTCTTGAAACGACCAAGAAATGACGACCTTCGCATCTCGAACCTCAACGATGTGCGTCGCATGGCTCGCCCTCTTCAAGCGCGGAGAAGGAGGGTCGTCATCCCCGGCTTGTGCTGCTGCCGTGCTGACCTTTGTGAGGCCCGGAAGGCGCGTGCTACTTGGCCAACCACCACCGACCCGTGAGTTCCCTCATCTCAACACCAGGAGTGGAAGCAGCAAGCGTCACCACCGCCGCCGCGGTGCTGCTCCTCTTTGCACCCTTTCTCGGGAAGAAGCCTCGTGGCGACCGCAACATGGCCGACCACTGCCACTGCTGCTCTCGATGTCCGCGGACCGCGGATCGAAGGCAAGCACTGCAGCACTACACAGCAGGCGAACAATCAGGCGGCGTGGCCTTGCAACCGCGATGAAATCCGAAGACGGCGACGACGCGTCGACGACACCAGCCACCGCCGCCGCCGCCGCCGCTCGAACAGAGGAGTCGACGACAAACGGTGCCGAAATTGCGGCGGGGATGCGCGTCCGCCTTCGAGACACAGGCCGTCTCGGCACTGTCGTCGGCAAGAAGGCCGGGGGGTGGTGGGTGGTCGATTTATTAGAAAGCTGGGGCAGCGCAGAAAGGGAGGCCACCGCTGCGGGCGCAGCGTCCGGCGGTAGCCGCAATGGGGACGAAGAAGGGGGGGTGGGGCAGGGCGGGTCAAACCGAAACGAAAGCGCGGCTTCTTCTTCGAGCGGCCCCATTTCGACGCGAAAACTCAACATGGAGCCTCTGGGCAGCGCCTACGCGTCATCCTCGGAGGACGTTTCAGCAGCGGCCACGCCGACGCCGACTTCAGCTCCTTCGGCCAACGCCGCCAAGAACAAACGACAGCATTCGACTCTAAAAGGGAGCGGCCGAACAAACGGCGATTCCGCCTCCGCCGCCACCAACACCGATATTGCGGAAGGCACAGCGGCAACGGCAGCAGTAGCAGCAGCAGCAGCAACAACAATAGCGCCGCCATCGCTGCTGGGGCAATCGTTTTTACCGGCGACGCCGACGTCGGCAGAGGGGGCGGTTGCGATTCACGCCATGAGCGCCGAAGGTCTGGCTCACACGGAGATGAAGGAGTGGATGGTATTTTCTGACCTGCACGTCAGCCCGAGCTCGCTTGATGTTACACTACAGGTAAGCGTTTTGCGTATTCGTTCGATGCTGCTTTGCAGACCGTAGAGAAGCCGAAGCGCGGCTCGAGATGAAAAAATCCGTCAAGTGTAAGGGTTCTCGCAATTATGGCGGCCGTTGCCGAGCGCCCGCCAGGCGAGAGGAACTATCAATAGGTGGCGCTGCAACCGAATGGCCCTCGTCCCGGGTTTCCGTTGTTTAGGGGAGCAATACAACGCGTTGCCAGGACATCGCTGCGGCGGATTCAAGCGCCAGTTTGTAGGCCTACCGTGCCTCCGACTGGTGTCGGGACTGCCCGTCGTTGGCGTGCGACGCGGCCAAGTGTTTTCGTTCGTTGCCCGTACTATGTACTCGTGACAGCTTGTGGTGTTAATTCACCCCATCAGATGCCGACGGGTGGAATTTTTTGGGTTGTACAGCCTTGCCTGGCGGCAATCCAATAGACGGTCGGCTACCTCTCGATGGCCACACCGACAACTTTTTTTGTTTTGAGATCGACATGAGGCTAAATTCGCAATGTGATCGATGTTGCCACGGCGCAGGTGCTGGACCGCGTGAACACCGAAGCGATGAAACGGCCTGCTTGTGGGATCGCATTCCTCGGCGACTTCTGGCACGCTCGGGGCTCTCTCAAGGTGAGCACTGCCTCCGTTTTTTGCTTGCGAATGTAATGCGGGGATCTTCGACTGTTTCGGCGCTTATAGCGCTGGTGGATATTTATTTATTTGCTGTTGTGTATATATTTACCGGGAGAAAGTCAGCCGCTCTTGGAATTCGTGTTTCATCGATGCGTTGTTTGACTCCGCATTGGGTGGAAGGAAGTGCTTTCGTGACGGCGTCGAACATTGCTGCAGTTAGGATTAAAGGCCCCACACACGGTGTTTTGAGGCGTAGTCGCTTGCCACAGGGGTCGATGAAAGCGGCGCGTGCGCGCTTTGCCGTGGATTTTTTTCAACATGCTAGACCTCAGTATTGGTGGGGGCGATTCTGGTTCTACAGGTGTGGATGTTCCCTGTGCTCACCTGTTTATTGCCCTAGATCAAGTCAGCGTGACTCGAAGACAAGGGGATTTATCACTCCACTCGCTCATCGCACCGGCGTATGATATGAACCTCCCCTTTCCCCCGCCCTTCCCCTGCCCTCCCGCCCCCGTTTCATTGTCCACACCCCGTTCACAATATCAACAACAACAACGACGACGACGACCGCATTTTCAAGGTGGACCTGCTGATACCGATCATGAACCGATTGGCAACTTGGACGCGGCCGGTAGTGATGATCCCCGGGAACCACGACCAGGTCACCCTTGGCGGTGGGGTGCATGCCCTCACCCCCCTGCAGTTCGCCTTCGCTGATCCAAAGCAGGTAGGTTTAGGCTTCAGACGGGCGAGGAGGTACTTCCTGCGCGTGTACGGAACGAGAGGGAGGGGAGGGGGTGGGAGGGCAATGCGCCGTATCTATTGACTGAAGGGTTTACAGCATAAGTGTTGGGGGAGAGGCGTCTATTGGGAGCGTGTGAAGTCTTAGCAAAGCGCTTGCCAACAACGGCATTTTTTTCTTGCGCCTTGCTGTTTTACGCTTCTTGAGGACTTGTCGGGGGTGTTCCCTAGCGGAAAAGAGTCGTGCCGATGTGCGCGCGGTGTTACGGTGCGATGTGCCTGCCGATTGGTTTCCGACCGCCCCACTGGAGGCTTGGTTACGAGCACCTACCTGTTTTCTTTGTCCCTCTCCTTGCCCCACTCGCTGCCGCCCCCACCGGCAGGCGCTCGTTCTTTCTGAGCCCACGCTCTTCCTGAACGCTCTGTGGATCCCCCATCGGAGGAACAACGAGGCCATGACAACCCTGCTGAGTAGCGAGGAGGCTCGGGGAGCGCGGTAAGAAACGCTCGGAAATGGGAGGCGGCCTTAACCCGTTTTGTACTGCCAAAATAATGCGATTCTAATGGGGTTAACGAACACAAAATCCTGCTACCTAGAGCTCCGCTCCACATTCAAGCTTAAAAATTCCCAAGCCTACCAAACGGAAAACCGCGTGCGTGCGCACGCGCGCATGTTCTGGCGGTAGATGCTACTGCTCTAGGCTTACTTCTCGGCGCATTTCGTACGGTAACGAAGATCGCTGCTGATGCTTGGTACCGCGAGGAAGGTCCACTGTCAAACACCCCACCTCAACGTAAGGCCCGACGTCGTCATTATTTTCCGCGCCCGACGATTTCTTCTAAAGCTAATGGCTTCCGCGCGTGACCGCACTCGTTCGTTTCGTTCTCGTCCGTCATAATCGGGTGCCCCGCAAATCGCTACCACCTGCTGTTGCTGCCCGGCTGCTCTCGCGAAAGGGCGATATTCTGCCACGTGGACATCAGAGGGGCGTCGATGAACGACGGAGTCTCGTCCCACTCGGGCATCCCTCGGTCGGCCTTTCCCGAAGGGGTGCCGACGTTCTCGGGGCACTTTCACAAACCTCACACCATCGGAGATGGCTTCATCCGATACGTCGGCTCCCCTTACCAGGTGCGAGGTTTGGTCCTAATTAGTCTGGATGAATGGCTTTTGACGTTGAACGGTACGTTTGTTTTATCCCTTGAGAGTAGGTGGGCGGCGATAGGGGAAATTCTTCCGAAGACGTTTTGCTTTTCTGTAGCGGGGGGAGAGGGAGAGCAGAGTGGTTCAGTCGTACGGCCTTTACCACACACGAGAGCCAAGCTCCCGCTTGACCGAGCGGCGTGGCGGGAGATAATATCTCCGAACCCCCTCGGTTGCAGCTTTACAGCGGGCCCGGTCGGAGGAGAGCACAACTCGCCTCGCCGAACCTTGGCCTCGTATTTCTCTGTCGGAGGAGTCGACACGCCGCACATGGCCTACACCTGTCGGTAGGCTATTTACTCGGCTGCGCGACGGGCACAAGCGCGTTGAACACGCTCCCACACGCCACCCTGAAGATAACCTACTGTCGAGGAGTGCTGCGATAGGGGTACAGTACCTCTTTTTGGCCATTTTTTTTATGAATGACAGCGCTTCTCAACTGAGGAAGGAACTACCCCAATGTGGTTGGAAGCGCATTAGTTTTTTACCAAGCGATCCGTTAAATATCTAGGTCATGGGATTATTCATCAAGTCTCGAGACCGTACGATTTTTTACTCCAAGTCAGTTTTTGAGTGAGGTATAGAGGTCCTCAAACGAGGAGCCTCTGGAAATAATGAATGTGCACGTACACCCACCCGCACCTGCCGCGCCAAAAGAGCGTGCGTCCCAAGCTTGGCCGTCCCCTGTCTCGTCGGCCCCTGCTTCTTTTTCGCAAGACGTGTTTGGCGGAGTCCGGGCAATCGAAGTCGCTCGTCGTACTGGACGCCGAAGCGTGGGAGGAGAAGGCCACCATTCCACTAGACGTTGGAAGACGTTTTTTCAGGGTGAAAGGCGAGGATCAGCCCCTTCCCGATTTTGGCGAGGTGCGATGGGTTCCTTGTTGCCTTTCGACCGACCTGTGGACGACAAATCGAGCGTCTCATTGTCGGTATAATAACCCTGTGCGTCACTTGTCGTTCCTTTAAGTTTCATTTTTGTGGTGTTAGGCGCGAGGTGCAACAGTTTGCTCCACAGTCTGTCGGTACTCTTTTTTATTTCGCCTAGTGCACGAGAGCATAGTTGTTCCTGAAGCAAGTGCAGCGTATTGTTCACGACCCCCTGTCTCTTCGGACGATAATGTTCTTGGCGCCCACTGCCTAGAGAGATGAAATGTTAATCTTGCGTGTGCTTGCGTGGGAATTTTCAACGCCTTGGGTGTCTCGGCTCCCGTAGGCACCTCGTTTGCTCTCGTGGACTAGCTATTGATAGCCGCTGGGCACAACGTCACAACGTTTGGTGGGCCAAGGCTTGGCATCAATCTCGTGAGGTGTACCGCTCTGCAGCAGCTCGGCAGACCTCCCCTGTCCTCTCGGCCACTTCTACCTCGGATTCTTCCATTCCGCCCCCCACCCCCCCCCTCCTCTCCCGCGTGCGTGCATCGCCCCCTCCTTCCGGCGCGCTGCGATCGCTGGTACCTTTTGCAGGTATCTCCAGGAGACCGTGTGGTGTGGACGGTTGGGGACGCCGGTTCGGAGGACGTGAGGCGTCGGGCGGAGGCCCTCCAAAAAGTGCGTTGTTGCCGGCTGGCAGCTTACCGAGCAATACGTACGGGCGACCTGTCACGTACTGTAGGGAGGAACGAGTAGCGAGTAGTGTGCGGCGACCGCCACGATATTATCGACTTGAAAGCAGAAGATTGACTGCGTGCACAGGTTGCGTCGACCCTCTGTCTCTCTGTCTCTCTCTCTCTCTTTCTGAGTTGGTCACGACTCTTCGAACGCTTTGGCCGAACGGAAGCGACTCTAGCACACGAGTACGCGTGCATACACGCGTTCTCGTCGTTTTTCTCCCATGTATTTTTCGTTTTCGCGGCTGTACTATCTCGCACAGTGCCTCGATTCCTCTTGTGCCTGAAATCACCCGGGGGCGCCCCGAAGGCTGCCCCGTGGATTTCCCCTCTCCAAGGTGCTTGCGCTCCTTGTTTTTATTTTTACAATCGGACATATACGCTGAAATTTTTCCGTCGTGCCACCGCCGCCATTGCTGCTGCTACTGCTACTGCTACTGCTGCTGCTGCTGCTGCTGCTGCTGCTGCTGCTGCTGCTGCTGCTGCTGCTGCTGCTACTGCTGCTTCTCCCGGCCGAACGTCTTTTCCCCGGCGATTGTCCAGGAAATGGTCGAGGTAGAGATCCGCGAGACGCCCAAACGCCCCCCCATCTTGACGCCAGGACTCCTGGGGCGTGGCCTTGGCGCGGGAGGAGCCGTCAACGGCAACGAAACAGCGTCGTCCTCGACCATTGACGGGGAGGGAGCTGGAGCATCGGCTGCGACGGGTGACTGGATTCCTGATTCGGCGAGTTTGTCCCCGGATGCGTTGTTCCGCGCGTACCTGGAGAGGGAGAGGGAGGGCGGTCGGAATGTCTCGGAGAAGGTGGGTGCTGCTATAAGCTTCGGACGGCCGGACAGTACTGCCATCGGTCGGTGAAAAAACAATTTTGTCGCTTCTTCGGTCGGTTGATCGGTCGGTCGGTCGGTCGGTCGGTCGGTCGGTCGGTCGATCGGTCGGTCGGTCGGTCGGTCGGTCGGTCGGTCGGTCGGTCGGTCGGTCGGTCGATCAGGTGTTCTGTCGGTAGGTGGGCAGGCGGAGCCTTGTTAGTGAGGTGGCCTGTTCCCTGTCCCCCGAGATGTAGCTTGGAAGACCCCTCCCGCCCTGTTGTCTGCTCTCTGATAAGTGCTCGTGAACGCGCGAGGAAATTTCTAAGTATCCGTCTTGTGCTGTAATTCGTGTCTCCTCGCTGCTTGCTGTTTATTTCTCCCTTGCCACGCTAGCCGTGCATCGAGAGCCTAGCTATTTCGCCTCGCTGGACGTCGCTCAGCAACAGCGTTGATTCTGCTTATTATACAAAACAAAAACTAGAAATCGGGCCGCGATGATGATGGCTACCTTACCGATGCACGTGACGCGACGTCTCGCCGGTGTTCCGCAAGGTGCCATCACGGCACGCACGAGACCGACATGCCTCGCGTTTTTGGTTGGTCGAAAGGACCTATTAACCGGTAGGCGGTCTCAAACACTTCCACCATGCCGGTGGCTTCTGCAGTACTGCTGTTGTTGTCGTACTGCCGTAGTTGTCAAATTATAGTGGTGAGCGCGTTGAATGGAGAGAAGTGTTGATGGACGCGCTCGTGGATCCTCTTTTTCTCCCCCCCTGGAACAGGTGGAACGGCTGGGGTTCACCTTGATCGAGGACCTAGGGCAGCAGCCGGCGTCGAAGGTATGGGCGCATAGCGCAGACGCCTGTGTTCGGCCTTGCGCCCCGGCGTTTTTGCAAACAGAGGCGTTTTTTCCTAATTTTGACTATTGAAAACGCTCTGTGGACAGGATACCATGTCCCACGTACCCTGCGTGATGCCGCCTCTTTGCGAACGCGCTGGTTGTATCCCCCCTCCTGGATCCAAGCTAGACGTTAACCCTTGGTTGGTGCCCCTAGGCTGTTCACTAGGCTGTTCAAGCTACAAGTCAACCCTTGGTTGGTGCCCCTAGGCTGTTCACTAGGCTGTTCACTAGACTGTTCATCGCTTCGGCGCGTGTCCGTATACTCTATAGTTTGCTTCTTACCTTGCGTGGTGGCGTAATGGGTGGTAAGGATCTCCGCCGGGAATTGGGTGGGCGGGGAAAAGTGTGGCTGTTGAGATGGGTGAGTTTGATGTCATCTTGTCTTCCCTTGACGGCATCGCGTCTCTTGGCGTAAATGTGTACGTGCAGCTCACGGGCCATCCGGATGTTATACGGGGATTTGAACTGTGATAAAACTACCCCGGACTGTCTAATGCGCCACGTCGGCACCAGTACGCGCTGTTGGGTTTGGGTCTGGCATGCCAACCAATCACGTCAGTGCGCCGTCGGTATGCCGCCGCACTGCGAGGGGCTCACGGCAGGGCGTTTTCGTTCAATGCCCCCCCCCCACAAAAAACACACACACAAACAACAGCCGAAACAGGGAGGGCATAAGATAAGCAAACACTTTTTATGTAATACATTAAAAAAAGGAAATGAGCGCGCAAATGTTTGGGGGTGTCTCTGTTTGGAGTAGGAACGGTTCTCGGTCTCGAAGGGGATGCGAGGTCAGTGGTCAAATTACTAAGGCAAGCAGCAAATGAGTACGCCCCCCCCCCCCCCCCCCCCT
>JBBMKB010068710.1:0-11079 GCA_037833945.1 Alaria marginata
CCCCCCCCCCCCCCCCCCCCCCCCCCCCCCCCCCCCCCCCCCCCCCCCCCCCCTCCCCCCTCCCCCCCCCCCCCCCCTCCCCCCCCCCCCCCCCCCCCCCCCCCCCCCTGCGCTGAGCAGCAAACGGGTCGAGAAGAGCCAGCGGAGGGCGGGAGCAGCTGCAGCGCAAAACCAAAAATGCCCGAAACTCCATACGATCACATCAGTCACATTTTGGAGAGGCCGTACCCTGGGCGCGAGATACGCAAGGGTTTGGCCAATGCACCCAGGGGAGAGAGCGCTTAACTTCCAGACTGTAACGAGCAAGATCATTCCGCCGAACCAGACTCACATGTTGGCCCGGAAACACTCCTGCTGCCGTGGTATATCTGTGCTGTGCCAGGCGGCGGAGGAGCATGTGGGCATGTGGGATCGTGGGGTTTCTTTTGCGTGGTGAGGCGTTTTTTATTACGGCAAAACTGAAATTATTTATCAGTGACCCAAAGTTAAAGATCCACATTCATGATGATGAGATCCCTGTCCGCTCCGCGGCGCCTGCCTCCGGCTCAGCAGCAGCTTGCATCCTGATCGACAGTGGTCCACAGCGCAGTCTGCCCAGATATGACATAGTAACTGGCACTGTTTAGTCCTGTGCGATTGGTGCCAACGTTCGCATGACACGTCCTCTGTAGTGAGCGTCAAATATGTCGCCAAAACCCAACTGCTTGCTGCAGGCGCCTGTCTGCCGATCTTCTCCTTCCTGTCCTGCTCATGCAGTGGTTGCTTTTTTTCTTTTTTCAGTACTAAAAGTGTTCCTGCGCTGCTTCTCATACTATACGAGTACGAGCTTCCGCATCTTTGCCTTTAGGGGGTGGGACGTGAAGCTCTGCGGCAGCGCTGGTCTCTACTGTGTAGGCACAGCAGCATGTCGTTGGGCTGTGACATTGGTCTCTACAAATAAAATGCTGCCAGCTAGAAGAGCAAGCAGCGGTCAGTAGTATTGGCAACGGAAAGGCCAGAAGATGCACAAAGCTTCCGTTACACCTGACCATCAACCAATCGCTCACAACATTCATCATGCTCAGTGGACTACGTGATATGCCACGTACATGCATATCCTGGATAACATCTAGTGTTGTAACTGACTGGGGTTTAAAAACGCTGAATTAAGCGGCTACCTACCTTGACCGTTGATCGGTGGGCAGGCAACCTCTCGTATCGTACCTTGTATTCACTCGTAGTTCCTGCCTACTCCACTAGCAGTTGAACTTTGTTTTGGTGGGACCGACGAGGGGGATGCACAACATGTTACGGGCACAGTGCTATATAAGACTACTCTCTTCCATCCACTCGCATTGTGCGTATCGAACATTTAGCAAGCAAGAACAAGCGCCTCGTGGACGTATTGGAGAAGACGGACTAAAACACGGCCCTGCATTGTCGGTACATATTCAGATATGTTGCATGTAAGATGATACATACGTAATACTCAAAGCGTCTTTTGGGTGAGGAGCAGTACGATCCTTGCGCTTTGCTGGCAGATATAACGTTTGTAACATGGCGTCCAATCCAGGAATCGAACTCGGGTCACACTACGACTATTAATAGAAGTGGGGCGTTGTCCTTGCTGCGCGTTGCTGCAAGCGTACACCATCTAGCCATCTGGGGTATCGCATGGCTGGTCTGTCTCAAGCCAACCAGCTGGGGGGGATGCTACGGTGGTGCTGCAAGTTCAGGTGTAAGAGATCGAGGGATCCAGTTGGCACGGTGTTGCGGATACTTGGGTTTGTTTAGCACTGCAATATAATGATGGGTGCAGCGGCAAGAATGTTGCCAAAATTGTAGTGATGCAGGTGCAGCTATACGCTAAATTGCCACCACACACATGTTTGCCCCAAGATCGTCGCCACAAGAATTCGCCCCCAAGAGTGTCGCCATGACAGTACCACCACAATAAGAATGCGAGTCGCCGCAATAGGTGACGATAAGCAGTTTCGCTCGATAAATATTTCTACGAATTCGAAGCATGCTGGCAAAAGGACAGGGTGAAGCTAGAGTATTTTCAACGTCTCGGGCGGGGGCACGAAACAGGGGCAAACAGTGGAGGTGGCGCTAAGCATACACGAAAATGGCTGCCACAAGAGCATTTCTGGGAATTCGCAGTACTCTGGCGAAAAGCCAGCTTGAAGAGAAAGTCAATCCAACGTCTCGGGGCGAAGGTGCGAAGTAACGACAAACGTCAAGGTGACACCAGACTACCCAACCAACACCCTTTGGACCGGGTCCCGAGGTATAAACGGGTTGAGGGTTTGCAAAAGATAGCCGGAAGTACACCCTCTGTTACTGTGCACTGTATGGAGTATCGCGTGGTTGATCTTCCCTAGCGAACTGGTGAGGAGGATATCGCAGAGGTGCACCCGCGAGTAGGTTTCCCTGATGCTCACTGCTAGAGGGTGTTACGGGAAAGGAACGTTCAAGAGAGCCATGACGAAGAGTTCCCTGAGAATGGGAGCCTTATTCCGCGTTATGTGGCTCAAAGAATCACCAAACCGCATAAAACCAGGCATGGCTGACAGCCATGCTCACAACGTATTCAAGCTCAATCCAAGCAAGCGCAGTTGGGTAACTCTGAGCCCCAACCGAAACTACACCTCTCTTGTTGGTCGGAGCGGCGAGACACTAGAGAACATGCCACGGCAAAGGCGCTGACCCCAGCAGCGGGAACGTAGGTGGTAGCTCATGCAAGAACTCGGTAAGCTTTATCGTACACAGTGACGAGAATGGACTAAAAAATGGAAGACCCTGCAATGTCGGTACAGATTTGGATACATACTTCGTATGATAGCATGCACAATGATAAACACATGGTACTGGGCGCATCTGTTGGGTGAGAAGAACCACGATCCGTGCAATATGTAGGCAGTGATAAAGTTGGTAAAACTGATCGTTAGCCCGCTCTAAAAATACTATCGACGCTGAACATATTGTTCAGTAGTGTTACTAAAAAACGAACGCGAAATGCTTGGCGGTCGGTAGACCGCAAGGAAGTGTACCATAGCCTCGACGTTGTAAAAAAATAAGCATGTGGCGTCATTCATGGTGACTGCCGTGTTGTTGATGTTGGTCGCATCGTCATCTCGTTTATGTTTTCGGTATTATTATTAAACTGGTGCGAAGTCACAAGCAAATCAGCGATACCCCGCCGCCCCGCACACACCCCACATCAGCAAGTCTCATAGGTGGGCGTGTGGGTAAGACTTACGCTTTGTCCTGAGTGTAGGAAACGACACTGGACACTCGTTTCATCGGATGAACGCAACGGGGGGGGGGGCTGACCTAACGCCTAAGCCTTCGCCAAAATCAAACACGCAAACAATCAAACTTAATTAATGCATGCGGTATATAATCATCAAAACCAAATCCGCAGAGCTATACAATGCGTCTCCTCAGTTTGCGTTAGTCAGAGCTTTCTAACACGTACCGGTATTATATAGCAAAGTAAAAGAAAGTACAAGAGCCCAATCCCCGCGGCAGACGGCCGAACACCCCACAGCCAGAACTATAATAGTACCACCACCCCGTGAACAACACCGACTGCGGCGAGCGGAGATCAGATCAGACGCACTCTAGAATACCCTTAGTAACATGTGTACAACACGCAGCACCTTTTTTACGCAATCAACAAGGACTAACAACAAAACAAACATGCAGCGGCGTAGAAACGCCTCCAAGCCCGCTCCTCCTCTCCTTTGCACGTGGCCCCGCCTATTTGCAGGAAGGCTCCGCGAACTATCTCCTACGGGACATTTGTGGTCAATTTTGATCTCAATCTTGCAAGTCGGACAAGACAAATCCGACCCCAGACCTAGCCCCAACCCCAACCCTCTGGGGGGGTCGAGATCGGCTAGGGGCGGCCGTGCGGCTCCGCAGCATATTTTGACCAATCAACCCAATGCCCTGCAGGAAGCTTCTTGCAGAGCCGTCCTGCATTCAGGTCGAGTCCCCCCAAGTGTACGACGCCCACCACACATACTTATCGAGCCTATGCCCAGCCTTACAGCCTGCTTTTCGGTGGGCTCGTCGATCCTCCTAGCCCCCTCCCCCCCCGGACCCCACAAACCACGGCGAGTGGAAAAAAAAGGCAACGCTGTTACGCTGCCTACTACACATACATACCCCTACGAGCTCTTACTTTGTATCAGCGACAAAAAAAACTACACCCCGCGCGCAGCTGCAACAACAATTGAGACACTTTTACGCACGCAGACCAATTCAAAGAAGAGACTGGTTCGGGTCGAACTTTTGCTTCGCACGCAAGCCAAGGCTCCCACAGAGCAATGCGCACCTGTCTGTCTATCGAAGCTCTTCTTTCCGCAACCCCACCCCATATATAAAGCTCTTTCACGGCGAATCCTAGAAGGATCATGGACGCCATACCATAACAGACACGATCCGCACCCTCAATGTTGAAGCCGAGCCATAACTACGTTCTGCAATGCAGTTGTAGCCGAGAAACAACTACCGTACAGCTACAAGCAGTAATATACCAGGTACCAGGTATCAGTTACATTCCTTGTTTCCCTCGTAAACACCAGGCAACGCCCAAGCCCTACCTAGCCCACCGAGGCCCAAGAAAACAGACTAGAGTCACAGACCAATCAGCAGTGCTCCTCCACAACAAGACCAACGCGGGCAGCGGCACACCCACTCCCCCACCAAAGACATCTCATGACGGCCCGTCACAAAAAAACGAGCATCGGTCACGGGCGTACGACCGACGCGTTTCACACTAACACCTAGTGATTACGGAACTAGCAAGCATCCGTCACGTCGTTTTCGTCTACATTTTCCCGTCCGTCACCCTGCCGTCGTCAGACATATTTTTGCTCCCCACCCGCCCAACCCGCGGCGTGATTCGGCAAAAACAAGCAACGGCCACCCCTTACACTCAGGCATTGCCCTCATCTATCTGTTCATCTTCCGTCCGCGGCGCCACCACATCATCGAACCTCCGACGGCGCGCTAAAGCACGGGATGATTCGCTCAAATTTTGTTTTGCTATCAATCACCACGTATTAAAGTCCCGTTCTTTGGTACACGCGCGCGAACAAGGTGAAAGTGCAACCCGATGAACCAACCCGTGTTTTGCGCGCTAAAGCACGGGATGACTCGCTCAAATTTTGCTTTGCTATCAATCACCAGGTATTAAAGTCCCGTTCTTTGGTACATGCGCGCGAGACAGACACCACGCCTGCCTGCGGATCCCGCACGGTTTATGCTATAGGCGAGGCCATCAACGTGAGCGGTACGGCAAAATAAAACATTCTACGGGCGAAGAAAGACAAACAAACTTACGCGCACGCGGCGAAACTGTCATAGCAAACAAAGCCCGTCGCGGAAAAAGGCGCCCGCAGCTATCCCATTGGCCAAAAGCGTCACAAAGGAGAAGTCAGAACGGTCGAAAAAAAACATGGGTCATGGTTGACCGATGACGTCATACACGGTCGTGACGTGACGTTTCTACTCTTACTATATTGTTGCTGCAACATATCGGGATGCTATCTGGCACGAACGACGAATTTTTGCTGAACAAATCTACCTGGTAGTTTTCATTTTAATCAGTCCAAAAAGTGGCGGCACTTACAAATAAAGTACGCAAAGGCGGGGGGCGTTACAATACCTGGAGGCATATAATACCGCGCGGTTACACGAAATCGACGCCCACCAAGGATTCCTAGTAACAGCAGTAGCAGAAAGAACGCGACCCAACAATGAGACCAAGCCCAGATAGGCGACAAACATGGGGTTCCAGCATTTTGTCCGCACACTCAGGGAATTAACGAACAAACCGACCACTCCGTCCAAGCCTAGCTACGTACTCCGCGAGAACAGGGATGGCAAAAGGAAAAAAAAAACAGAGGAGCTACACCATGCCTCGCCGATCGGTGGCGACGTAAAATTACAATTTTGTAGAAAAAAAAAATTGACGCCAAGCCAAACGCCGCGTGAAACAAGTACCAGGTATAATAAAATCGTCATCCTTTTCCGCGCTGGTCCAATTCTCGCACTATCGACTCCCTTCGTACGACCCTATCCTATGCATCATGCACTACAAAAGGCAATACAAAAACAACTAACTGAACCACCACCAACAGCAACCACAGTTAGTGGCGCCCTCAAACAAGCCCCACCCTTCGCTCGACCTTCGTTCAACCATCCTTCGATCTTTGCCCGACGTTCTTCCGCTCTTCGCTCGATCTTCCGTTCAACCTTCGCTCGACCTTCTTCTGTTCAACCTTTGCTCGGCCTTACGTTCAACCTTCGTTACGAACTTTGTTCAACCTTCGTTCGACCTCCGGTCAACGTCCATCCGACCTTCGATCGACCCTCCGTCCAACCTCCTTCCGACCTATCCTTCAATCTTCCTTCGACCTCCGCTCGACCAGCCGAAACCAAATCCACCACGCTCCGAACACCCTAAGCGCTGTCCGTATCGTGATACCTACGTCCGTATCGTGTTACCTACAAACTACCCGGATCCACCCTACCGCTGGCCCCTTCTGCGGCCGGATCGCCGGGCCTTGATGAGCTTGTTGGCCCTGTCCACAATCTCTGCCTGCTTCTCGGTCAGCGTCACCACCTCCGGCGAGGGCTTCGAGAGCATCGCCTTTTCCCTGCGCGGAGCGGACAGCACAACAATGAACGCATCCGACAGATCAAGATCTAAATAATCTAGACCGTTTATTTCCCATCGAGTCATCCCACGGTAGGGGTGCAGCAATAAGTCCCTGAGCCCCTGACACGAGGAGCTCTATATCTCACCCAAAACACGGCTTACAAGATTTTCGTTCGCGCAACCCGATCGATATGTCTATCCGCTAGTCCTAAAAAAAAAGCACTCGTAAAATGATCATACCAACCGGCAGTTCCTCACTTCAGGAGCTCAACCGGTCAGGAACGTTTGACCCCAAAAAGTGCAACCCCTACCGTGGGATGACTATCGTGAGGGTGCTGTGCAACAGCCGCATCATACAGATCCCACCCGGCAAACATACGCGCAAGAGCCGTTTGCCATACAGATCCCACTCGGCGAACACGACCTAAATCGTGCAGATCACATAAATCGGTCATATACATCGGGGATTTATCTTTCCCCGAAAAATCTACAGCGCGACATGGAGATGCGATACAGTCCGACGCGCGCAAACGACGCCAGCATGGTATCATCACACGTTCGTCGGGTTACGTCGGTAAGCGAGGCCAACTCGTTTCAGATATTCAAGGAGGGGGGGGCGTAGGGGCGGCGGGGGAGGCACCCCACCCCGGAAAGAAATGACAATCTCGCAATCTCACCTTGCCGCCTTGCATCGACGCGTCTCCTGCCTTGACTTCGCCGCCCTCCTACTCTTCTCTTCCTCTTTCTCCTGCTTAATCTTGCGCCCCGCCGCCTTCTCCTCCTCCTCCTCTCCACAGTCACCAGCACGCGTCTTTTTCTTACCGTCCGCCGCCGCCGACGCCGCCGCTGCAACTCCGCCAGCGTTGCCGTCCGCCTGTTGAATTTTTGCCAGCGGCTTTCGGACCGGGAGCCTCAACCTGGTCGACCTTATCCCGCGCTTCTTGGGCCGCCCACCGCCGCGCTCCGCCTCTCCCCCCTCCCCGCTCTCGTTTTCCGCCACCTTGGGGTCACCCCCGCTCCGTACTTTTCCCTCCTCTTTCAACATCGCACTCACTTTCCTCTTGCCCGCCTTGCTCTCCTCCTCCTCCTTATCGTCAACCTCGTCTTCGCCGCCGGGAGTACCGTTGTCACGTCCGCCGTCCCCGCCACCACCGGCAACAGCCACCTCGGGGCTCGAAACCGTAGTCTCGCTCTCCCCGTTGCGGCTGCCTTCACTGCTAGCACCATCCTCTTTGTCGTCGTTTCCGCCATCACCACCACCACCACAACCGCCGCCCTCGTTGCAGCCCCCACCATCCTGGACAGAGAGAGAGCTGGAAATCGACGCCCGCGCCCCGACCCGGTCCCCCCCCGCCCCCCGCCCGAAGCTAGCGCCGCGGGCGGAGGAGCGAGTAGGACACGCGCGCGAAGACGCCCTGGTTCGGCGAACGGGTTCCTCCCCGTATCCAGAACTACCGCCACCGGCACTGCTGTGACCACTACCGCCCTCGTCGCCGCCGGCAGCGACGCTGCTGCTACTGCTGCTGCTACGCCCGCCTTTCCTCTTTCCGGCAGAACCCGTGCTTCTCTGCAGAGGCGAGTCGAACGTGATGGGATCGCTGGGGCGGCCTAGTGCAAACCGGTGCGGCTCCAAGTCGTCGAGGCAGCGGGACGATGTTGACGCGTTCATCTGAACGGTGTTTACCTCGGCCTCCGCGATGGCGACTGCCTCTGCTCGTCGTCGTCCGGCGGCGTTAAACGCAGGAGGGAAACGGGGTCGAAAAAAAAAGTATGCACGGGTGTACGGAAGTCGAGGGACGAGAAAGTGTCAGTAGAGGTTTTGTTGAGGGCCAAAGGAAATACAGTAAAGGGAAGGTGGCGAAAGGTCTTTGCTGGTCGTCCGGAGGCGTTACTCGCAGGGTACCATCACGCGTCTATACAAATTGTGCGACAGTCGAAGGGCGAAAACGTGTCAGTAGGTAGGTCGTGGGGCAAAGGAAAATTCCAAGAAAAAGGGAAGGAGAGGGTGGCGACTGCCTCTGCTCTTCTTCGGCCGGCGGTGTAAACACAAGCCACCACGCGTAGATGACAAAAAAACTTCGGAGTCTACGGTAATCGAGGGACGAAAACATGTGAAATTAGACTAGAGGTCGGACGGAAAGGAAGGGAATGGAAGGGTGGCGACCGCTAGTCGCCGACCCGCGGTGTTAAATGCGGGGGAAACACGAGGCGATACAAAAAAAAACCCCCGGTAATTGAGGGAAGAAAAAAAAGCATAAACAGAGGTTGCGGGGACAGAACGGGAAGGGTAGGGTGGCGACCGCTATTGCCGGTTGTTATTCGGTGGGGTCAAACGCAGGGCGGCACGCGTCGATGAAAAAAAACAAACACGGAAATCGAGGGACAAAAAAATGCAAAAAAATAGAGGTCGGGGGGAAAGGAAGGGAAGGGACTGTGTTTCGGGGTTCGCACGATGGGACACCGACGAGTGTTCAACACAGTAGCCTTTACCACAACTTCCTCGATTCCCGTACTTTAGCCCTGATAATAACCCAACGTTGTTTTTGTATGCGTTTTAATGTGGCCGCCTAATTATTTAACTTTTTTTAAACGTCGGATTTTTTCGGGGCAAGTGGTGTTTTGGTCGGCCACATTAAATCGAGGGACAAAAAAATGCTATAATGGAGGTCGGGGGGAAAGGAAGGGAAGGGACTGTGTTTTGGAGTTCGCACGATGAGACACCGACCGACGAGTGCTCAACAGTAGCCCCTACCACAACTTCCTCGATTCCCGTACTTCATCCTTGATAATAACCCAACGTTGTTTTTGCATCCGGTTTAATGTGGCCGACTAATTATTTAATGTTTTTAAACGCCGGAGTTTTTCGGGGCAAGTGGTGTTTTGGTCGGCCACATTAATACATATAAGGTGAAAAGTGGTGTGTTGGGTAGTTATTGAAATTCTCCTTCTCATAACACTTGAAAACCACAAGCGGGCCAAATCAATTTTCCTGATTTCCATACTATATATCCTAGACAAAAATCCAACGAATGCGGTAAAGGCGGCCGACATAACCCCTCCTTTACAACGGCACCACCGTTTTCAGGGACATGCCACTTGGAATTAGTGTGGGATATGTTTTTTGAACTAGAAAGAGGGTTGAGCCTGGTGGGAAATCGGAGGCGAAAAAGGGGACGCAAAACAAAATCACAACAACATCGGCCACACGTGTCATATTATAGCAACCGGGCGGTACTGGGTGAGGGTAAGATACAGTTATTTCCGAAACTATACAGCAAGGGGAGTCGGTGGTACAGTAGGGGTCCCCCCCCCAGTAAGGCGGTGGTGGGCCAGAGCAATATGAACGCCTTATCGGGGGAAGCCGCCTTATTCATTCCACGTTATGAGTGCAATTCCCCAGTCGCTCCAAGCGATTTTGACCGCCTTATACCGGAATACCGCCTCACTCAGACCGCCTTATTGGGGGACCCCTACTGTTTAGAGGTGGCGGCGAAAACGATGGCAATGGGGACGACGACGACGACGATGACGACGACAACAGAGTGGGTGCAACAACACGTTTGCAGCGTGATTCTCTTACTCGTACCGCAGACCACGTACCAGACAGCATAGACAGTTGGCGAGACCGCTCTTTTCAATGCTTCAGTCGTTACATGTACATTGATCCCGAAAGGGTGACATACTATACACAGCATACTCCAACACCCCTCCACAACGAATTCAGTCGACATTCTATAAATACTGCACTGCGACAGCATCGGACGCAAACAGCAGCAAACCCCTTCAGGCACGACGACCGCACGAGGAAAAAACAAAACCCGACCCTTCTCTCTCACAGCTTGCAACGCAATCCACCGCTCTCATCCGCACCTTGAAGCCGGCCAATCTCCTCCACCGCCGCCTTCAGCTGATCCACCAGCCCAGCCTTTCCGACCTCCAACTCATCCGCGCGGGCTTCCACCCGAGCCACATCCGCCTCAAGTCGCACCACCCTACCCTCACTCCGCGCCAGCTCCTGCCCCACAGCAGCCTCGCTCGCAGCCCGAACAGCGAGCTCCTCAGCGGCACGAGCAGCCTCAGCCTCTTTCCCTGCAAGGGCCGTGGCTAGAGCCTCAAGGGCCGTGGCTAGAGCCTCCTCAGCGACGACCCTCTTCTCGGCCTCCCGAAGGGTCTCATCCTCGGCCTCCCGCACGTTCTGGCTAAGCTGGGTGCTGAAAGTCTGGGCGTGCTTCGCTGCCTGCTTTCTTGCGCTCTGGGCCACCGCCGCCCTCGCGTTGGCGGCGACCGGGTTCAACAAGTCTTTCAGCCTGTCTATCTCCACGCGCAGGCCGCTGTTCTCGAGAAGCGATTTATCGAGATCTTTCTGCGCGGACCAGGGGGGGGGGGGGGGGGGGGGCACAAAAATCCTCCACTGGAAACACAAA
>JBBMKB010068721.1:0-14628 GCA_037833945.1 Alaria marginata
TTTGTTTCATGTGCGTATCGGTTGCATCGTTGTTGGCTATCTATCGAACAAGTCGAACTGCCACCCTGCCCTACCCGAAGAACGGGTGCCGGCCGGTACCCGCGCGGAGCCCTTGTATACTATTATTATAACACTTTTTTAGTAGTCTATGGATTTCAAATTAAAGAATAAAGGGCATGTTATTTTTAAAGAATACATACCCGACGTAGGCTATACCGAGAGAGTGAACATGCCGAAAAAACAGGGAACTACTCGTACTGCTGCTGTACGAGTAGCTAATTTCAGGGGGTCGACCGAGGAGACGGACGCACAACGGCACTGACCCGGCCCTAATACCGTGTGTCCTCTTGCTGCTGATACTACAGTATAGTACTGCCGCTACTACTGCTGCTGCTGCTGCTGCTGCTATGTATGAGTATAACGTAAAAGTATCGATTTTTTTTTCTCCGATATCACAGGAAGCAAAAACTATAAAACACTGGCGTAGATGTTCTTTTGTGCGATTCGAATATATTTTTCTGGTCTCCCCGTACTACTACTACTGTGTTCTTCGAATACCACCAACTACTAGAAGTAGGATGCGATGATCAAACGACAAAAACACGGAGAGAGTCACTCTTACCCAGTGCGCATGTGTGTAGACGATGTACTTCAGCTTCGTCCCCTTTGCAAGCAGAGCTCCAACTGACTCTGGGAGCCACGAGCTGGTGGGATACTGGGTAGTACTCGATATAAAGCCCCCTGAAGAGAAGGAAGGTAGGTATGATACAACGAGACGACAAACGGGCGGCACATAACGTTCTTGAATTGTTCGTGCGGTCGTTATTACATGTGTTTGGTCGTTTTGGTTGGTTGGCGTACGTACACGTGGAACAGTTTTTCTTCTTATATTCCACGGAGTAGACAACTTTTATTCTTACGCGAAAGGGGTGTGCTCAAAGAAGCTCGCCGCTACGGTAGTAGTCCGGCGATCTATTCTACATACATAGATAGATAGCGGGTACAGCAGTACGGAGACCACGCGATCGAAGCAGACTATCGAACCATCGACGGAGGCTATGTTATACCAACAACGAATTTGGGGGAGGTATTGCATGATCGTGATGCTGCCGCCGAAGCGTTCAACGTGTGTGCGATGTGCGCATGTTCGTACTCGTATACACGAACCGCAAGGTAGGAAAGATGGAAAACCGTCACCAACGAGCGTAGTCACATGCCGTTTTGCAATAATGATTCGTCCTGCACGGCCTGCAAGACAAGGGACTACTAGAAAGACTATTAATAGTCGGGCGTAATTGGTGCATACCTTCAGGGGCGTCGAAAAGAACAGCCTCGCCGTTGCTCTCCGCTAGCATGGTGAAGTAGGACCCCTCTGTCAGCACGAACACCGCCGCATTGTCGTTCCTCAGGCCACTACCCTTGTCGAATGCAGGATCGCCCGCGATCTGCCTGTACTTGGCGGGGTTATCAGGGTCGGGGCTGCCAGGCAGAGGCAAGAACTCCTCGAACACCTCTGATGAAACTGGCGTGAACACGTCGCACGCCCAGTCTGCCTGTCCCATCTCACCCTCGCAGAAGCGTTGGTTTTGGGCATGGGACACGGACACGAGCAGGGCAACTGCCGCCGCTGCCATGGCCATGGGCAGCGACAGCTGCCGTTTGGTAGATCCGAAAATCATGGCGTTGTGCGTGTTGTCCTGATGTGATGTACTGATGATGTGGTGTGGCGCCGATGTGGTGGTGGCTCAGCAGAGCGAGCGTTGAAAGGACGACGAAGGTGGAGATGGTGTGTGTGTGTGGTGGGGGGGGGTTGCTGCATTGGCTTGCGCGACGGATTAATGCCGTTCAAGACGCTGTGCACGAGAACATGAAATTTGGCCCCTTGGTGCGTGTCTGGTTGTAAGCCCCGGCCAGCCGAGCGGAAAGGTCCCGCATTCTACCCCCAATTCGTCCCGCATTTGTTTTTTCGTCTCCACGCCAATGTGATTGGCCCAATTGGAATGGCTATCACAGACCATCCCAAGTATACGCGGCGGGATTATGGTAGTGACATTGTGCCGATGTTCCAATGCAGGAAATGGTCAATCAACCGAGGATCTGATACGGCAGCACACAGCACAGCAGCATACAGTACGCGGCACCACAGTTAAACACCTCCTGTTTCTGGCCAGGCTGGAATAAGTAGGTAAGGCAGGGGGTGTGAACTATTTTCAGTACAAAATGGGTTAAGTTCTCATTTTTTCCAAGACATGAGCCTGAAATTCTTAATTATCAGATTATTAACATCTGTCGCGTGCTGTACACGCTCCAGCCACACCACCGTGCCAAGAGTAAAATTTACAGCATATGTTGGGTACAAACCTCAATCATAAGATGTCACTTCTCAGCAGAACCCCAAAGCAACCTCGTTATAGGTAATAGGTGATAGGTACTCGTTTCAAGAGTCGTTGGCAAGGAGCAACGACGCGATGAATCGCGCAGCAGTACGACATTTAGTACAACAAACAGCGGACTAGACTATACGTATGATAGACAAAAATGAAGTTTGACGGTTAACGACACTCATGCCCCTTAACGGACAAACGTCAAGACACTATGACGGGCGGCCAGTATAACGGAACTGTAGATATAAGTTGGTTTATTTAAGCCCTATAATACTCTCTTGACGGGCCTAATCTTGACGGTCAACTACGAGACAGGACACAGGACGGCAACTTCATTACGCCGCGCATACAAACAAAAGAACCACGGCATCCATGCACCACAGGTACAGCCATGCAATACAAGAAGACGAGTACCCAGCAGGACGTATTATACTCGCACAGATGGGATACTACAGTAGGATACCCAGCAGCGGATAGGACGCAGGACGGCTGTATGATGCTAACAATGGCGCCGCGCGTTGGAACCTCCGCATCCGGCACACTGCGCGAGTGCAGCACGTCAGAGCGCCGTCATCATCTACGCAAGAGAATGACACCGCACCACTGGGTCATCTGCGGCCACGCATCAGAAGGAGAGCGGTGATCCCTCGATAAGGTCATCGTCCGCAGAAGAGTCCATTCATATTATTATTGCCAGCTCAGTCTTCTGACAGCCCCAGCTTGTCGTAGATATGCTCATTCATCGAAGCGTTGGGAATATATATCCAGAAGGAGAGTTGAACATAACTGATGACGACCTTTGTGTTTGGTCGCTGTTGGCTTATGGGGGACAGAAGCTATAATGATGGCGCCGTCTGCGGAAGCTCCCCACCGAGAGAAAATCCGCGTATTCGTCACCCATGATCTGTATCGCTCGGGAAATTGGATCAACGACCGTTGCCGCAATCCACATTCGCCGCCGCCACCACCACTACCACGCTGTGCCCTCCCCCATCGCCCCCCCCCTCCACCCCATCCCCACCCCCGACATTCGACCGCAAACGCGGCACATCGATAATCATTTCCTCCGCGTATTTGTAACCCGTGAGCTGATTGGCTCGTGAAAATGAATCAACGACCGTTGCCGCTATCCACGTTCCCCACCACCCCCCCTCCCCACCGCCAACATTTCCACCGCCAAAGCGACAGGATATTTGACGGTGCCATGGGGGGGTGTACGTGCCGTCGCCCTTATTGTTAGTGCGTCGTACTACTACTGTAGTATGTCACCCTACAACGTGAACCGCGGCATCGGGCACGCAGACGTGAGGAGAACAGCCGGCCACGGCGGCTGCGGCACGTCTCGAGGGTCTTGCAGAACGACAACCTCTTCTTGTTAGGTGTGCATATCAAGTTCAATACCTGGTGTGATACGGTAGTCTATATTTCTAACACCTGATTGTCGATCTCTTTGTCAATTATGTTTGGTTTAAAACCATCCGACAATGTATGTGCTTTAAGTGCAGCACGAGCTTCAACGTCGACCGCTCATAAATACCCCTAAAACATATGTATCAGGTATAGAAGAAAACCAAAGGAAAACCTCAACAATGGAAGCCGACGCAGGTTCTTCCAGTAGACGGGGCGAATGAGCCCCAAGAGGCATCATGCCGACGACGAGTAGGTATGTTTTGATCGGACACCGCAGCTTGACCCGTTACATCGCGCTTGCAACATTTTCCCCAAAAACTACGTAGCCCACCCTAAGAAGACCGTAGACTGTTTGTATATATATACTGAACGTAATAGGGTAACCTCATCAACCCGGAATTTTGGTAGAACGGGTCGCAAGTCCAGCGCTTCCTAGCTCTCCCGCCCCGTCCCCCAAGTTAAGATACAATGCACGTAGGACTAACTCCGAAGCGGCTTTAAGGGGGTACACGCCTAAACAGCCTACTCTGCTCGCGCCGCGGCCACGATTTTTGCTGGGGAGAAATTTAGCTTGCTTATGATCTACTTCGAACTACAAACCTAGTAGCCTTGAATCAAGATGTGGATAGCCACAAATTTCCCGTGCGCCTATCTACACCCGACGTGTGCCTTTACTGCACCCAACCAACCCTACCTGTATACAGAAACTCTCCGGCTGAGCACTACGCACTCTCGCGCACCATTAACAATGGCAGCATGCGCTGGTGTCGTATACTGAGTGCGCCGTTGTATACATATATATTTCCCTCCCAACCAGGGGGCAAAAGACGAAGACCAGTGCCGCTCGATGCTGGTCACTTACACTTTACCGGCACACGGTATACGACACTGCCGTGGTACTCTTTTGGTACAAAAACAGTAGTCTGCTGTACCACCGAGGAGCACCATGAGAGAAACGCTCGTGCACGGGAACTGACTGGATCGCGAGGGTGGCTCGGTTGTACCTAGAGCCGCTAGAAAGCGTGACGTTCGAGCTCCTTTATTTACATACTCGTGATTATTACACAACAATGCAGGAAATACCACACAGAAGTCTTATCCAACCAAGCGACCTATCATTCCCCGTAAATACTTTGCGGTCACATTTATCGGGAACAAATGTGATAACATTCAACACACTCCAGTACGTGTGGAAAAGGGGAGAGGGGTATCTTCCTTCAAACGAAATATGCCCGTCTCGGACAATGTGAAACCATTACGCAGTCGTTAGTTCGTTCCTTGCGAAAAGTGCCCCTGTTATCCTAGCCGGCGCGGAGAAAGGCCTGCATCGCCCAGCACTGTGGATTGGCACAGAAGGGAGACGTAACCAAGGGGGGAAGCGTAATAGACGAAGGTTTAGGCTGGTATGGAAAGTATATGCTCTGGCGAAAACCAACATCTTACTCCGGTGTTATTTGTGTTGTGAAGACGCCCTCGCAACACCGGTAGAGACACCTTCGCCAACCTCGCGCACAAGATCAACATGGGCGCTGACTATCAAAGTTACCTACCAACCAATACGTACAAACGCACGATAAGGGCAGATGAACTAGCAAGTGGGACTCAGAAGTCGCCAGTATCACACTACACACAGTATCGGCACCAATCGCAGACGTTTTTTCTTTTGGTGCCTGCAAACAAATATGTACTCCGAAGCGTGTGAGCAACTTGGTGTTATTGGATGATTATGTTTCGTATCCGACTGACTTGGCTTGAAGTAATATATGTTTATGTGACGGTGCTATATTTTGGGCTTTCGGTAAATAGGTGACCAACTAATACTGTACTTGGCCAAAAGTGAAAGCCTTAATTGTCGTCCCCGCCTTCGAGCCTTTGGTCTTTGGGGATGTTAGTACGTTTCCTTGCTCCGATACGTTTCCGTTCGACAGTACTGACCTCCATGTTACATGTTCCCGATCCCTAACCCGTTGTGTGGAGATTTGCGGAGACATGCTGTGAACAAATGTGTTCACGCGCATGAATCACGCGCACGTGTTCCTGAGAACGTAAACGCTCAAATTGAGAGTCGAATGCAGGTTCGCAACGACGCCAGCTGATAGGACATATGTTACTGTACCCACTGGGCGTTTGGCCAACGTCAATCAACTACGCAGCCCACAGTGGGCCTACAGTACCACGCTGTTCAAGCCGTCGTAGTGAACGGAAACGCACGTAGGAGCGAAGCGTAACGTTGACCGCGCTGAGTTCGGCAAGCCAGTCCCGGCCGCGTCCTCCGGCCGAGGAGTCCAACACGTAGCCGTAGCGCACATCGACCACGCGCTCGATACTTTCGTCAAGCAGCAACCTTCGGGGTAACGTTCGTAGGTTGCACAGAATAATGGAGGAAGGGTGGAGTTGTCGACGACCCGGGGGGGGGTGGTAGATTACGTCATCATTGTTAAAGCAGCCCACTGTAGGTGCATACAGGAGTCGTAATATGCTGTTTTCCGGTCTGCACATCAAACATACGGCGATTACTCATGGCGATGATACTACTGATGCGCTCTGTCATATGTATGCAATTAATACTCTTATTTACTCTTCGATAAAGCGCGCAATCGATGAGGTGCACGGTAGGCCGTATAGAGGAAAATGACACTGGTCGATGTCAATCGTCGCGACCACCTCTGGTAGCCTTTAACACGCGCACCAGCTGTTGCTTGCGTTAGGGTTGGTCGGGTCCAAGACGCCGGTACCGAACACGACATCGGACACAGCGATCATTGCGAGCCCGAGCTCGCGGCGCCGGCAAGGATATCGGCGAAGAAGTCGACTTTTATCTGGACATCCTCCTTCGTTCCCAGGCGAGAGAGGTGGCCGCCCACAAGCACGTCGAAGTCGACAGCTGGCAGTGGACAGAGAGGAGGGGGGTCTAACACCAGTACCAATAGCTGCAGCGGCAAACCAGTGTGTCGTGTGCACCCCAAGTCTCGTCCGCTAGTTACGCCATCCGTTCTACCCAACGACATCCAGCACGCCCCTTTCTGGCCGTACTCATTTGTGTCCCCTAGATAGATATGGAACGTCTGTGGTTATGGACCATGAAAGAGACAAACTGCAACATGTAGCTAATCCACAGAAGGACACAGAATAGAAGGACGGAATACGACACATGCTACAAGAGGGGTAAAGCCACCATTTCCTGAAGCTCTTCAGTGAAAATATATATCTACACTGTACCTTATCCAAAACTCTGGCTTTGATCAAAATGAATGTTCGACCCGATGCGAAATCACATTGCCTAGGTGTGCCGCGAATGAGTGTGTGGGTGGTTGTCGAAATACACCAAACTGTTGAGTAGCTCCTTCAGTTGAGAAGCCCCCGTGAACCAGGGAAATAACTGCCCAAACATGCTATAATACCACTATCGTCGCACGCCACGGAACAGAGGAAGAACTATAGAAACGACGAGAATAAATACACTGTTATTTTAGGTTGCCATTTCAGATATCTTGCGAAACACGCTCTGCGACGATACGGAGCTTGGTCATTTCATGTCGCCGGGAAAGCTGGGGCGAGCGGGGAGCGCATGTAAGGCCGATAATACCCCCGCGAGAAGGTCGGTTGTGTCCCTGCTTCATCGCCTAAGCTTAACCGCACCATTCACTTGATCGAGGCCCTCAAGGTAGTCTTGGACGTCTTCAGTGAGTGACAGGGAGAAGAAGGGTGACCTGTACAACACCACAAAAAACACGAGGAAAGGGTGTTTACAACAAAAAGGAGTTTTACAGTAAACTTGAACTACTGTAATAAATACACCACGCTGTTGGGGGTTACATCGGTTGTCGACGACGTTTGCTCTATCGATAGTATATAAAATCATCTACAAGTCACACCACCACAAACACCAAGGAAACATATTTACAAGAAACGGCGTTACGTCGGAACAGTAGTGGTGTGTATGGCTACATATCAGTTATCGACGAGGTATGTACTGTATTATTGATTGTAGGAATAATCTATTAATATTATATTTCACCCATCTCCTGTTACACACGGTCGGTACTCCTAGTGGTAGACCCATACATACACGGTGACAAACCTAAATAAAACAAAACCGTTCAGAACAGGCAGAGGTATGAGCAGTACTCACCAACCCGGGAAAACGGCGTCGGTGACCATCACTACGCTGGTCGAGATAACTGTTGAGCCACAGAATACCTGGGCACTCCTTACCGCGTAGGGAACGGTGAAAGAAACGCTGGATGCACACGTATCAGCTATGTCATGGCGTCAAGAGCACACTCACTCTTGTTCCGGCCCAATGCGGTGGCAACGACTGTTAATGCTCCAATTACTGAGTCATCTCACGGTAGGGGTTGCACATTTGGGGGTCAAACGTTCCTGACCGGTTTAGCTCCTTAAGTGAGGAACAATCGTTTGGTAACATAATTTTAGGAGTAAGTTGTTTTAGGACTATTAATAGCGAATAGAAACGTTGGTCGGGTTGCGCGAAAAAATATCTTCAAAATCTTCAAAATCGTGGCTCGGGTGAGATATTAAGCTCCTTATGTCAGGAGCCCAGGAGCTTATGCTGCAAACCCTACCGTGACATGACTCTACTATACGTTCAGTGTCTCTGTCACGCGTCATCAGCACATGATCAGGAAAGCGGAATTGCTATAGCCAACGAAACGAACCATTCCCAAAATATGCCCCATATTGTTTCGACTATAGCTCCTCCAGTAATTTTACTTACATTTACACTGTACGACGTCATACCTGCATGGGCGTTGTATGGGTCGTTGTTGTCCATACGAATCAGGTAGTTCCCCGCCTGGTGAATATGAGCCTTTTACAGCGAGAACCGGAGGCCGCCAACCTCCAGCACATCCTCTTTGTACCACCTGGGGATAGGAACCCCGCGGTTGTTGCCGAACGCGGTGGTGGAGTCTCTCTCGTTTTTGCTCTTTAGCACTCCTCGTTGGTGGCGTGACGAAATGGCCAGAGGTTCATCTGCCGCAAAGTACACCGCAACCAGGCCCGCGGCCCCCATGTGGTCCTGCCAAAACGCCATTGAAGAGGGGGGAAGCGGGTCGACGGTGCAAGAAGTGTTGGTGGTCATTATTATCGAAACATGTGGGTATGAGTTTACAGAACAAAACGTAGACGCTGTCCATTTGGGTGTCTGAACAATAAATAGGTGAAACCATAATATAACAACTGTGGATCGTAGATCTGAAGACGAAGGCACCACTACCTGAAAGTAGAGCCAGCCACAACAACGGGGTACAAGCTACATAAATGAACTTCACCATGTGGATGACACGGACAACATGAGAATGCTTACAGTGGTATTTGCAGCTATATACCATTGGGTTTACCAATTTTTTGCGACTCTAACAACTGCAGTACAGGAGAGCGAGTTGAACTTACCCAGTGAGCATGCGTGAAGACAATGTACTTGAGTTCCGTTCCCTTTTCCAACAGAGCTTCGACTAATTCTGGAAGCCATGAGCTGGTGGGATACAGTGTAGTGCTCGATACAAAGCTTCATGAAGGGGTGGTCAAGAGCAGCAACGGTAAGCAAGCAAGCGCAACTTTTACTGAAATATTGAAAAATACTAATTGGGGGCCCGATTTATGTTTTGATAGATACCGGCAGCGCTTCTGGCTCTGTTTTGGCTGAAATGCGCCACCGTCAATGAGCTGCTGCGAATCCATCGTGCGCGATCAACTTCTGGAAAAAAGGCTGCAGCCTCAGGCGTAGAATCGACCAATGGATGGAAATAGAAATGGCTAATGGGCTACCTGTTTAGGAGTTTGGCAAATACAGTTAGTATCAACGCTGACTACTATGACTACAGCGGTGTGTGTCTCTCGAGGCTGCTTCGGAGTCGCCTGAGGGTTGTCGGAAATATTCAGTACGCGACGGCCACCACTTCTCGGCGCGGCATAAAACCCAGTGCTCCACTAGCTGTGCCACTCACCCTCTGTGCCCATGCCACATGACGGGGTTGAAACGGTTTGGATTGCGAGACCACGATGATAGGCAAACGTATTTTCAGTAATTCTGCTTAGACGGACATGCTTTCAGTGTTATTATCGCATGCCTGATAATAGGGGTACTACGTGATGATCCCTGATGTACACGGCGTGGGTAGATTTGATATATCGTATACTGTAGTTTAAATAATATTTCCTGATCCCGTTTGTTCTCTGACACAGAAAAACACCAATACTTCCTAGCGCTTGACGGTACAACCGTGCCGCTTGCGGAACCACAGCGAGTGCAGCCGCCTCTCGCTGCCACCGTGGAGTCACGAAGACGTGGACGCTCTTGGTTATAATCACCCTCCCATCTTGCTCAATGAAAAAGGCACACTAGCACTTGCTATATACGATACGGGCGAACTTAATATTTCCGAGCCTTCTTACTGGACCCTGTTCACCCGCTGCAAAAAAAGCTCCACAGTAATTCCGATTAGTCTGCTGGCGTCATCGACGGTGCAGTTACGTAGTCTGTATACGTACGTGCTGACTTTCAGAAAAGAAAAAAAGTGCAACGCGATGCCTAACCCCATATAACCTATATTAACCTATACCTGGTATATCATTAGTTACCGTGCTGAATGTGATCATAAACAGAATGATGTCCCGACGACCATTGGTAGGTCCACGGTTGAGCAGCCCTGAAAGGCAGAAACAATTCGGCCAAAACCGTGCTACCCCTATGATTGTAGAACGCGTCCACTATACGTGCTACGTACGAACGGGGTGGGGGTATAATGCTTAAAAATGCAAAAACAAAAACGCTCCGAGTGGGTGCAAACCTTCTGGGGCGTCAAAGAGGGCGGCCTCGCCGTTGCTCTTCGCCAACATGCAGAAGTAGACACCCTCCGTTAGCACGAAGACGGCGGAGTTGCCGTTCCTCGATCCGGTTTGTTCGTCGAAGGCGAGCTCGCCCGCGATCTGTTTGTACCTCGCGGGATTGGCAGAGTTGGGGCTACCAGGCAGAGGCAAAAACTCCTCAAACACCTTGACGGAAATGCCCGAAAGTGTTTCGCACGCCCAGTCCGCTTGCCCGAGCTCATCCTTGCAGAAGCGCTGGGGTTGGCCGTGGGCACGGATACAAGCAGGGCAACCGCCGCTGCTACTTCTACCGCCCTAGGGAACGACCCATTAAGTCGTTCGCTGGGGGTGGTAATCATGATAAGGTGTCACCCGAAAGCTTAGATCCGTGCTGACTGATGATGTGCTGATGTGGTGTGATAGACCGGCAGCAACGCGGGATTCATCCGGTTTGGGGGACGGCGCTGAAGGTTGTGGGCGACTGCATGCTGCTGGCATTCCCCTTCAAAATCACCCGTTTATCGTTTGGATTGTTTTTGCTCCACGCCAAAATTATTGGTTATTTCTGGGGGATGCCAAAACCGAAGTCCGGACATCACATTCCAATATTTCTTGTCGGCCCCCGAGACGAGAAAGGAGGGCGTAAGATATCTTCGATATTTTGTTTTTGGGGCGGGCGATATTCTCTTCTTGTGGAACGTCATTTTCCTTTTGGAGGATGTTTTATGTTTTCGGCCCATCCCGACACAGGGGGATTGGTGCTTGATATACCTTCATATACATGGGGGTCGGTCCCCACTTTGGTGCCGTGGGTCGCCGAACGACGATGTCCGCACTCAAGTGTGACCCTGCCGTAATCCCTCCCTCGTTTGTGCGGTACCGCACTCAACTGGGACACACGGGGTAACATTGGATTTGGAGCTACCCTGAGTTGTGCGGGGTCCGCGCTAACGTGGTTGCGAGCTATTCAAGCACAGTAGTAGTAGTAATGATAAAGAGATCGGGGCCGTCAAGACCCTTTGTGCAGTATCCTGGCCGTACAGAGCACGCTTGGGGAACGTTGGTTTCTTTCGTATTTTTTCTACGTGTTCATTGCTGTGAGCGATACCACGTCTGACGCGTTCTACGATATTACTATGTATTAGTATAGCATTTTATGGCGCTTTTATTTTCTGGGTGACGGGGCTCCTTAACCCGAAATCGACGGAATGTCATTCTTTCTTTTCGATATGCTTTGTTTATATAGATGAGCCACGGGATTGTTCATCGGATTGCACTTTCAGTTTTTCCTAAAAACCATTTTTTCTAGTTTTCGGTGAGGGTATGTGTCGTCTGCACTGCAGTATTTGTTACAGCGTTCTTCTGCAAAACACGCATGCATGCATCCGTCCTCACGCAAGACAAGCCCAACCATGTAAAGTAGTAGTGCAACTGTACCGCAGAAGCATATCGTAACACGATTACACGCATAATACAAGCAGTTCTCCACGACCCCATCCACCATATACCAGGTACTCCACTACAGCTTGCTGGCCAACCGTTTTATGCCTTTCCGAACTCTCGAATATCTGCCTGCTGCTGCACTTGTGTCGAAGCATACGCTTTTTGTTGAACGGCATCCTGGCCTTTCGCAGACAGCGTGCTGCCTCGCCATTTTATCATAAGACTCCGTAGTAAAACTGTCGAGAGGACCAATGCGCGAAGAAACTTGAACGTAAAACGGCGGCGCAGCGATGCCTCTGGCTCCCACGTATTCAACATCTCCTTCCCCACTCTCGCTATCAGAAACAGTAACCTCCGGTACGGCCGAATCGGTGTGTCTCCCCGTCATTACGCCCTGCTCAATCAAAAGCAGAGCCTCTCGTACATTCTCCTCACAGTGATGTTTTTCATGAAGGTCCCACTTTAGTGCTGCAGCCGCACTCAAGTGAGATGAAGTTGTGACAAGGGATTTTCCCCCTCATCTAGGTGAGGACCCGCACTCACTGGTACCGCACATAAGTGGGACCCCCACTGTCAACATACCTATAACATTATACAAAGTCGATCGATGATACTGTACACTAAGTCCTAAATACAACCATCATGACATCCTTCTTCCTAGATATATGATATCCCACAACAAGTCATATGTAAGCCATGGTACCATATTACTTCCTCGATAAAGACCTGCCACACTTAGTTAAGTTACGAGTATCACACTACAAGGCTCCGCGTGTGTGTCGGCATTCGCTGTGGTGGCATTCGAAGGCACAAACGCTCCGAGAAGGGGGGGGGTTGGAGAGTTGCTGTAATTATGCGAAGGATGGCACCGGGTGCGATCACGTTTTAAAACAGATGTTCTTGTCTTTTTTTGGCACCCCCGGTCCCATCTCTTCGATGGATGCCATCTCTCCGATACCGGTGCGGAAATACAATTAAATTCATTGGTTCAAGGTTTTTTTAAGGCATCCCCCGTGCCATCTCTCCGATGGGTGCGATGCCGAATTGTAGTACACACCACCTGAGTTTGGTGATGCCGTGTGGCGAAAGGACGAAAAACGATATTGTTTATGCTGGGTTGTCACGTACGGTATCAGTTTGTCGTATCGCGTTTAGTTTTCCACTTGCTTCCCTCTGTCTTTCTTGCCTGCCTCGGCTGCACAAGGTACCGTAGTATGCCATACGAGCTCCTTCTGTGATCTGGTAGCTGTTGTGTGTGTGGGGTGTCCGTGGTTGAGAGCGTACAACTTCCTTACCAAGCAAATGAAAACAACTTGACTCATTTTCATGCGTCAACTGCGTCGATACAATGATGACACGCGAGAGGCGTGGCGCTTGGATGATATACGGTATAGCTTACCGCATGTCAAAGGAACCTACTGCATACGGTATCTCGTACAGCTCAAAAGTGGCCCGTCGCGGGAGCACTCAATCTTGGATTCACATCAGAGATATCACACCCGGTGCCACCTCTCCGATGGGGGTGCGGAAATACAATCAAATCATGTCATTCTTGGTTTGTTTTGCGCACCTTGGTGCTATCTCTCCTATGGGTGCCATCTCTCTGATAGACGTCACCCTTCGCATGATTACGGAAAATAAAAAGAAGCAAAAGTGACATTCATCCCGTTTGGAACCAATAATATTCCATCGCGTACGCAGTATATAACTTCACTCCCTAGCCTAGATTCGTTTGTTTCATTGTGCGCATTACCGACCATTTATCCTAATTGCCTACTTCTACGTGCACAATCGTTTCCAAGGCGCCTGAAGATACTTTCCTCGCCCCCAACTTCGAGTTTTCGATGCCAGACTCAAAGAAACTATCTTCTTCCAGTCTAAAACACGCGAAGTTTGATCGCAAAGTACTACAATGTACTGTAGCTTGAATCCATTAAAACCAGTTTAACGCATATTCTTAGATTGTCTGAAACGGTCTACCGCGTACACTATTTTTTCCGTAGCGCCTGAACACACATGACTTTCCCCAACTTCGTGTCGTGAGTTATCGACGGACAAAAGCGTGCGCGGGGAAACGGACTTTAGTTCTTCGGCCGGAGCAGCCTAGAGGTCGAGCATGTGGACATTCAGTTCTTCGTGACATGGGTTTCGCCGAGATTTGACTTTTAAGACTTTACTTCAGATATAGATGACGCAAACACTTGATTTCAGAGGAAGCAAATCACTAAATTTGCTGCTCTGCTAGACATCGGTGGCATCGGTGAAAATATTTTTTTTGCATTTACTGTTAATACATACCGGTATATACACCTGGTATACGGTGTTACCCTATCGATGTGTTATACCGACAACTGCGGTATCATACTATTTCCTAGATACTACGTATATACGGCATAATATTCGGAGGAGGAGGAGGGGGAAGAGGAGGAAGAGGAGGAGGAGAACGAGGAGGAGGAGGAGGAGGAGGAAGAGGAGGAGGAGGAGGACGAGGGGGAGGAGGAGGAGGAGGAGGAGGAGGAGGAGGAGGAGGAGGAGGAGGAGGAGGGAGAGGAGGAGGAGG
>JBBMKB010068732.1:0-28136 GCA_037833945.1 Alaria marginata
AGCCCCCCCCCCCCCCTACCGGTGTTTTGACTATACATAAGATTCGCATTCTTTACCCGTCATATGTTTCCCCCCTCAAACCGGGTTGTAGAGTTTCCGCGAACAGATTGACTAGCTCACCCCGTTGACCCTGGTACAAGCTACCAATAAGCGGGGCCGCCGACCTATGCCTTTCATAAGGACATACACACCCAGTAATACGCGCGATCGGAGTATCACACACAGCCTGAAAAAATGGCTCACGACCAAAATTTTTTCGATTCCACAGCTGGAGTGTATTTAAGTTTCAATAATATGTTCTTCGAAGTATATAGTTTAGTAACATACCCGTCAAAGTCCGTTCATATCGTGGCTGGTCCAATACAGATATCGATACAGATCATCGATCGTAGTTATCCCAATACGACTACGCTACTACTACTACTACTACTAAAGATTGCGCATACCCACCTATTTCGGATGCGTGTACAGACACCATGCGCTACACAAATACGCGCACAAAGTGCTGGGTTCACAACCTAACTTCGGCGTCGGTTTTTTGTGTCCCTAACGAGTGACCCGCCAAGGAAACACACGGCGCTTTGAACGATACAAGCACCCGCCGATAGAATGCGTACGACAAAGAACATGGTGCGGAAAAGCAATTATGAAGTAAGTTTCAGATTCAACCATTCACGACAGCGTGGCCCAAAATATATTTACTCGTGGCAGCATGAAGTCTTGTGTTAGCCCGAGCTCATGCTAACACGCATGTGCATGGTAGTCTGGCCCAAGCGGGGCGCGCGCGACGAAGGTAGTTGGATTTCGTTACCACATTCGCGACACCAGTCTGAACATGCTGCGGGTGCACCCGGATGCCAACTACCTCCTCGAGTAACGGCCCGTTTTGGCTACGCGATGACTTCAGTGGTAGCCCTACACCATGCCCAAACACTCGAGGTAGTGCCTCGCCGATTTGGAGCGTGTGTTGTACCCGTGGCGCGGTGTATTAAATAACGTCTGATACTTGCGATGCCGGTGTCGAAAATAAGGCTTGTTTGCGAAACCGGTCTGAATAAGCTGCAGGTGCACCAGGATACCACATACGTTTCTCTTCGAGTACACTTCCCCGTTTTGGCTACGCGATAGCTTCAAGTAAAAGCCGTACGCCATTCCGACAAAGCCATGGTATTGCCTCGCTGACCCACGGGGTGTGCCGTAACGTGGCGTGGGGTCGTAAATAAATGTTTTTCTCACGACACCGGTGTCATGAATAAGGTTTTTTTGCGAAACCGATCCGAACGTTTCGCGGGTTTACCAAGGTGTCAGATATCTCCTCGAGTGCTGCCCCGGTTTGGCAACACGATAGCTTCAATGATGACGCTGGACCATGCCAACACATCACAGGTAGTACGGAGCCAATTCGATTTGTGTGCCGCGAACGTGGCGCGGTGTTGCACATTAAACGTTTCGACACCGGTGTCGCAAATAACATTACCCTCCACCAAGAGGCTGCTACTTTCGGTAGCTCGGGGCATTGGTCAAAACGACACTGGTCAAAGATCTACGTACAAATATGTGATCTGGTGATTGTGGATTTGGGTGTACACGTACATAGCAGTGTGTTATATGTTCGTGTATAGTCACTCCCGTGCGATGTCCCAGCTTGTGCCGAGGGTTGGTGTACAAATAAAACTCCGGTACCATACGAAGTATCACTCGTCCTCTAGACAATACTGAAAGTGCGCGTCGGTGTACTGGGGTAGAGCTACGTTTGTTAGTCTTAAATTGTGTGGACGGTTCGGCGTCGGGTAGGCGTCACATAGGCTGTTGACCCGGTTGTGGTTCTAGGCCAGTAGCTATCACTTTTTTGAAGAGCTGTCTATCAGTCGGGCTTCCTCCGGAGAACTGACCTGTTGGCTACCAGTTCGGCATTATCCGAAGAGCTGAGCTGTTTGAACGACCTGATAATCTGAACATATTTTAGAGCTGATTCGAACAGCTGTCTATCCACTGGGCGTTTTGCAAGGAGCTGGGCTGTTCGAACGACCTGGATGTGCAAATTCCTATTAAAGTTCACGAGTATTATTAGATTCCGCGGAAGGATATGCTTTTTTTCGCGTATCCACAGCTTTGTTTATATCATACCAGTTCTGCCACACACTTCATCAGAACCAACAAAAACGCGGTGTCGGTAGGTATTTGATTATCGCCGTATGGTTCCTCCTTCCTTACTAAGAGGGGCGGCGCAGCAACTCAAAGACGCGGGGAGTATGGGGGTACGAGTAGTTGTTAGAGATTGTACTCATTGAATCAGTAGTAGTGTGGCCATTTTTTTAATGCCAGATAGCACAGGGTATTTTGTACATGCAGCAACGGCACACTGAATAGTGCGTGCAGTAGCATTAGCCAGGTAGCCAGTAACCTCAAGCTCATAGCGTGGACAGCAGTTTACAGGCTTTGTCGTGACTACTGCAATATATGCTTAAAACGTACGCACAGATGAGAAACAGGAGTGTCCTTACAGTACCGACAGCATCCCTCTGAAGACCAGTAGAATGCTGTATAAAAAATAGCAGTTGCTGGTGACGTTTCAACAAGGCTAGGGTCATGAGGGCGTGCCGCAATGTACGCTCTACTGAAATGCCACTAAGGACAAGAGGGATTCTGCATTTCGGGCCAATTGTTTGGTCTGGCTTTTATCGAGCTGCGAGCTCACACGCTCGTCGCCCCGACAAGCTCACTTTTTTTCTTCTTCTCAGCATCAGCTCTGTTGAGCAAAACAATCTATCAACAAACGCTTGCCCTCGGGTCGCCATCATCTTGTTCTCGCTTGTATTGAATTATGTGGCACAATCTTACCTCACCCTAACGCAACAAGCGTGTTTACCTCTCGGTAGTAGTCGTAGATTGTGTCTCCTTCGGTCGTCGGCAAGCGAGACTATCAACCGTATACATGAGAGCGACGAGCTGGCACAAGCAAAACCATTCCCCAAGAGTATCGCGCCAGCAAAATGTCGTTACCGCAACGGCTAAAGTCCATGGCACACATCGGCATACCAATTTGAAACAGTCCACCCGGAGTCCAAAGCTACCTTACTAACCAAGATGCGGAGACGTTCCCGACTGACAGGGCTCCAAATCTCAAGATGGTCGGGATGTTGTTTGTTCTTTACAGCACTATTCGTTGTGCACTTAGACCATGGGACTGCGCATCCGGTAGAACTTTCCTTTTCTCCCGAGATCATGTTTTTGGTGATATATAGGAATCTCTCGAGTGTGGGGCGGCAAAAACAATTGGTACACCCCCATCAGTAGTGTGCGTAATAATCTGGAAGTAAAACTTTCGATATATGGCCTTAACTGTCGTGTTTTCTACAGTAGGTGCCGTAACAACCGAAGCACATCCTCAACACGAGTGACGCCCGTCAGGTAAATATGCTTGATGTGCTCGACCTTTAGGCAACAACACCAACTACGACGAACTCCAAGTTTCCGCAAGGAACGTTTCCGGCGTATATCGTACGTACGTGTATTTTCGCAGTTTTGTTCTTTAGTTTCGTTTGAAACGCAACCCACGAAAAATACGCCCCTAACGACTGGATGTTCCTTCCCTCCCGCCCTATCTGAAACACAGGCGGTGTGGGCTCTGGCGAAGAGCGCGTTTGCAACGGAGGGTTCGGGGCATTCAGACTCGTGGGTAGAACAAGGTTTTGGCAAAATTTTGTTTTTTTGCGCACTCGTTCCGTTCACGTACCCAGTGTCGAGGTGGATGCTGCATGTGGTCAAAGCAGATCCTACAGGTAAGGGGCCGCATCCGACGGTAGGGTAGTACCTACCACGTCCACGTGGGTGTTCTTACTCCTCATTTGGAGATAGGTCTACAACTCTCCTATTAATACCAACCAACGTTTTAGAAAAGTTCCACTTTGAGTCCGACCCACAATTCAGTGCGGGCTACGTACCTGACGAGTGACCTTGTAGACTGACCATCAGGCTATTTGATCGAGGGAAGCTCCTCAGGTAAGGAGCCCCGCCCGCCAGGTACATGTTTCGCGAACAAGTGCTACCCAGGTCGTAGCACGCGTGATGGGATACATAGATGTACCCCTGGTCGAGCGTGTGTGTAAATACCTACTCCCTGCAGTTGTTGGTCACACAGCTTGCCTCTGCCACCGAGCTAGTTTACGTTTTAGTCGTTATTCACGATAGTCTCCCCCAACTTTTCTTTAACGAAATCGCCGGTTTTGAAACCAGCTCCCGGCCGCATCTCCTGAAAAACGGTGCCTCTGGTCACCCCGACGTCATCTTTTGATAGTCGTTTGCAGACAAAAGAAGTAATGAAAATATATTTTTTGAGTAGCACCCCTCTTCGTGTCGAGCAGCCGTTAAATGCTCGGTAAAGGAAATCGCTGGTTTTTTGGGGAGGCTATCGTAGAATGACACTTTTTCCGACGAGAGATCCGGCGATACACGCCGCGATAGAGCGCACCGAACAGCTACGATAGCTCTCGTTGGTTATCACGTGACATTTACTACAGCAGCAGGGTGCAGAAAAAGATTTTACAAATGCTTGCCGTACTCAATATTAAATTTCTCGACCATGGCTACGGTAGAGAGGTTACGTGTAAGGCCTCGCACCGTTAGCTACCCTTATCGTTTGCGATCTTCACTATCGTCTATGTGTCGAAATATCAACATGCGCTACCGCCGCGATATGATTGTGGTTTAGGCTGCTCCAACCAAACGACACTAGACCTTGTTATGAGCGAAGTTGGGAGACACGTGAGCGGCTGGCCAATACTCGGAGGTGATAATGGAGGGTGCGCCCCATACCGCAGGCTTGGTCTCTGGAGCCATGGTGCTGTATAGGGGTCGGTTTTTGGCGTGATGGTTTAGGACAGGCTGTAGTCTCAAACTTGGTAAACCCCCCGATAGAGCACAGTTTTGGGTATAAAAAGCGTCTGGTTTTATCCCCAACACTGCTGCTGTCTATTACCTCCTCTCGTACTAATACTAGAATCCACACGCCGAACGCGCACAATGTTTTTCTTCAACACCGTTGACATATTCGAACAAGCGTTACAAAAACTAGCATGTTTGTGTACTTTTTATGTTGCGAGATGACTACTCAGTGGAGTTTCACCCCCAATATATGGTTCTATCGGGTATGGGTACTTGTGCTGCAGAGTGTGGGCGTGCAATAGGTAGATACTTCAATACATGTGCGTCGGTTTGCGCGTATGTCGAATGTTTAGCCAAGTAGCTTGTTGGGGGGGGTACTGAGCTTCTCAGGTGAACAGCCCCTGCAACTCTACGTATCATGTTTACACCGCCGTGTTATTGTTCTCGTCTTTGTTGATGTTTCGATGTACCCTTGGGCCGTCTTCCACCTCAGGCCATAGTATTTTATTTTGCTCGCATGCAGCCAGCCCAACCTTTTGTGTGGGCCTCGCATGTCCACGATTATCCAAACACTTGCGGGAATCCAAACGGCAGCATGGCGCATTCACCCAAGTCAGAGTTTGATGTTGGCGCACAAACAAACAAAACCACGACGTAGGTAATCTAGACCCTGTGACAGGCGATGCAAAACGGTCTGCGGGACCGGCGCAGTACAGATGTGTCATCCCACGGTAGGGGTGCATTAATAAGTTCCTGAGCTCCTGGCATGAGGACATCAATATCTCACCCGAAACATGACTTTCAAATGTTTCGTTCGCGTAACCCGATCAACATTTCTATCTGCTATTAATAGTCCTAAAACAAATACACTCGTAAAAATATCATACCAACTGGTAGCTCCTCACTCCAGGAGCTCAACTGGTCAGGAACGTTTTACCCCGAAAAATGCAACCCCTACCTTGGGATGACTTAAATCCGTCCCAAGGAGTACGTACCAGGTCGTGCCGGTAATACGGCTCCGACTCAACAAACCTGTATATAGGCAATGCAAATTATATACTGTAGATCGGGGATGTGTTTGCCATAAAATGCACGGTTCCTGAATGGGGACCCCATCTGTCGCAAGTGTTGGTGTTTTGTGACCGTCCGACCCTTTCCAATATGCTGCAGTTCGCACACCATCGGTAAACTGCCATTTTTGTGGTGTTCGTGCCGTCGAGCATAATGCTGCCGACACCTTTTCATCTGCTGCTTACTCTCACACAACATCGGCAGATGACCTTTGTACTGTTCGTGCTGGCGAGCGTGATACTGGTCAACTGGGTGTTTTCTTCCGGTGCTGTTCTTTATGCAATATTTGCTGCTGCGGCGTGCGCTGGGATCGGGCAGGTCTTTGTCCGTCGTGGGCGTATTGCTTTCGCCGCGGAAAATATGAAGGTGATCTTAAACTGAGACTCGTGTGGTACTCTAAGGTTGGCACGCCTAGGACACAACTCGTTTGACTGACGGGGCTCTTCCACTGAGGAGCTAGGCAGTATCGTTGGGATCCCTGCCGTTTTTGTGACATATGTCTAGCCCGTGGGATAGCCCACTAGTGAGTCCTGTTTTGTTTCTCCAACGCAGTGCTGGCGTGAGTGTAGAGCTCCTGACGTAACAAAATCGCCACAAAACTGAGGTGTAAGATGCGCGTGTACGGTACATTGCGCCGTGAACAAGCAACATGCAGGAACGCTAGTAAAGAGCCTTGAGCCGGTTCGTCACTACCACTTCGTTTGAGTCGAGCTCTTCTCTCGTGGCCGGTATATCGACACTAGATCATTTGTTTCGAGCTCCTCCTCCATCCGGTGATATGCGGGCTGCTTCGCACCGGTTTGATATTTCGATCCGTCCAGCAGTGCGGGGTACCCGCCGCAAAGTAGAGACGACTACCAAGGTGGGTTTATCACCACGTTCTGTCTTGGGCTATTTACACACTCCGCGGGCTGAGCTCGATCCCCTCACCTCCTACATGTTTGACCCCTGTCAGCAGTCCTTGGGAACCGTATCCGCTTCCCAGCTTGTTGGTCACGCATGCATACGTTATGGTGGGGAGGGCGCCTGTAGTTTTTATTACGCTCCTCACCTAAGCAGCTTTGTTTTCCCCCCGAATATATACTTTTGAAGAAATCGCCTGGCCCAGGTCTAAAACGAGCCACTTCAACGGTTTAGGGTAGTCCCTCGTTTGAATAGGGCTGTCAGCCAAAAACAATTCTGGCCCAAACTTACTGCCAATGACGTAGCAATTTCAACGTTACCTATAGTATTTGCCATCGACCGACAATCCTAGGTTGCTCTTCTGACACAACTCGCTGTCTTCACTAAAGCGCAGGTTGCCGCTATGGCTGTCAGGTCGATGCCCAAGGTGTTTCTGTGGTCTTTGTCCGTGGCTGTCGTCCGATCTGTTTTGCTGGTAGCGGCCTGGATTGCGTTGACAGACTGGATCTCCAAGGTTCCCAGCGTGAGCGGTCGCGACGGTAGTATGTACCGCGAGGCGGATTGCCGATCCATATTTACGGAGGGAGACCGGTTTTGTGAGTGCAACGGTGACATCGTCTCGGAGCAGTCGTGCACATACTCCCAAGGCGTCGGGGTTATACTCGTGGTATGCTTCTGGATGGCGACCATGGAGTGGGGGTTCGTGGTTTGCACCAACATCATGACTGCTACGATGGCACGTCAGGTGTCGTTGTGGTGGTCGTCCCCGGAGGACGTGGAGCCCTTGTGGAGCTCGTTTCAGTTCGTCATGAGTTCTTCCTCTGGGTGAGGATGGGAGTCATGCAACGGTAGTGGTGCGCCCAACGTGTGTAAGGCTTCCACTTGAAAACTTATATACCAAACCCCAAAACCGGCTTTGAACCGAATGGAATCTGCTACTCACTTGGCCATCTCATGGCCTGGGTATCTAGCGAAATGCAATTCCAAACACAAACGAAATTCAAACACGGCAATAGGAAGTTAATATGTTGAGAGGTCCTTTCAGTCAGAGGTGTGTATGCCAAAACGTGCTACCCCTGTCGCAGCACGTGCCGTAGGTCTTGAAAGACGTGCAGACTGGCGCTTGTCTCCCGCTGTTGTTTGTGGCGGGTGCTTCCTACCGAATATGTCAAATCAACTTGTCAATAATGGCAACAGGTCTGGGGTTAGGGTTTGCCGTTCGTCTAGGCTCCGTCTTGTCACCAATTAAAAGAAGCAAGGAAACACGAGTTGGCCTAGACTGCAAACACTTGTCATGGCCATTCGGTGCTACCGTATATGCGCGTCTGTATCCTAGTTGCGCTATAAACCTGCAGCATACGTACAACAATTTGTTTTGCCCGGAAAAAAAAAAACAGCTGAAACTTCGTGAGTGTCAGAATGGTGGAGAAATTTGTAAAGCGGGGGGGGCTCGTGAAATTTACTGAAATCGTAAAACACTGATTCAATGCATTAATTAAATTACACGTTCGAGGGAGACGACATGGAGCCCATATTTTGTATTTCTGACAAACCCTACAATTAAGGGAAGAGTCTGGCGGAAAATTGATTTTACGCAGAGGTTGCGGACCTGATAATATGTGTTCTACGATATGGATAGCATGATTTGGTCAAAATACTTCTGACTGATGCTGCTGTGCTTCGAAAGACGGACGAGTCGAAGAGGATCAGCATGGCAGTAGGCGCCCAAGCCCGAGTATCCCATGTTTCCCACAACTCAGGTTCCTTCTCGAAAGCTAACGAGGGTTACGGACGCCCACCGGTGTACGCGCAGCCTGCCCTTGACGCCCGCTGCATTCAGGGGGTCACCTGATATTTCCGAGGCTCCCGACCTGAGGAGTTACAGCAGTAATTACCTCACCCCAAACCTGGTTGTGGGACAAAATTCATTATTTCGACCTCATTGGCAATACCATGTCCTTTAACAGGGGTATATGATATGCTGATGGACAGTGCCCAACGAGTTTGGCATCTAGATGATAATGGGCCGTCAGCTCATAAATAAATTAGGAAACCAAAGTTCCGCCGCAGCTTTAGCAAGCGTCTATTCCACAGGTTATACCTAACGTTTCGCTCGCCCTCGCCTGTTGACTCTACCCGTGTGCAACGAAGGACGCTGTGCAAAGGGTCCGCGATCAATCGTGGTGTCATGGAGTTGCTGAACCACGGCTCACAGCGGCTGCCATCCCCGTATATCGGTGTGTTCTGGGGTGTGTTCTGCCGGTCAATGAAATTTCTTGATTTTGGGGGCGGATTGCTATCAGGCATCTTGGTCTTCGGTGCCTCGTGGCTGCCGGAGAGGAGCTCGGCGTATCTTGCTCCACTCTTCTGGATGGCGTTTGGTGTCCCGGTAGTGCTTCTGAAGCTCGTCAGCAGCTATGTCGTCGGATACATGGCCGTCTTCGTTGGTATGGAAGATCTCAGCTTCTCCGAATGTACGTCCGGCGGGTGGCGTTCGATGTTTGACGCGTTCTACGATAGAGGTAGCACTTTTAGCGTTTTTATTTTCTGGGTGACAGGGCTCCTTAACCCAAAATCGTCGGAATGCCATTCCATTTTTTCACTCTGCTTGATCTTGTATAGATGGATCACGGGTTTGTTCATCGGATTGCTCTTTCGATTTATTCAAAACCTTTTTTCGGTCAGGTGTAGAGCTCCTCAAGTGAGGAGCTTCAGAAACAAAATGGTGAACCTCTATCGTAGAATGTGTCGTTTTGTAGTCGTTTCTATTTTTTGTCGTGTTATCAATACGCGGTTTCTGCTTCTAACGATGCAACGCCCAGTAAAAACGATCTAAAGACCATATACCAAAAGGGAAACTTGTCTAGATGTAAAACGTCCAACACAGGGTCGCTTCGCTTGCCAGCCGCCGCGTGCCAAAACTATAGGGAACTTTTGAGGCCATTGATAACGAATGGCTGAAATAAAAACTGGAATTGATTCGTCTGCGCCATATCACGGTTTTGCCGTGACAAAGCGATGGTATGGGGGATTTGATCTGTAGAAACAAAAATACGCCTGCTGAGAGACGAGTAACGGTACGACCTATGATTACCACATTTATTTAGAAAGAGCCATGGTCCACGCCAGAACGTCCTTGCTTTGATTTGAGGAGAGGGCGTCGGTAGCAGCAGGAACAATGCTTGATGTGGGGAAAATGCCGGTCCCTCCCTTTTTTGCCCCCGTCGCTTCGCCTTGTCGCAGGCTTAGGTCGCACGAAGGAACTGTTTCGTACCGTCGGTGTCACCGTCATAATCAACGAGATTGTGGTTGGCGTGGGGCTGCTTGTCACTGGCCTGGCACCCATCGCCTTGTATTATTATGCGCTTTCCAGGCTGACAAATGGATGGGGGTCGGTGGGATGGTGGTTCATGTTGCAGTTAGCGCTGTACATCTATGGGGTCATTGTCGCCGGCCTCTCGCCTGTGGTCGAAGCAGTGCTGTGCGCCTACAAGACGGTCTTCGTTTGCTTCGTGAAGGTAAGTGTTTTTGTGGGGGTTCGTTCAAAGCGTTTTGGGTCTGCCTCTGGGAGATGCGTTTCTCGACTTAGGTCTGATTTATACCAGCTACCTTTATGGTACAACTGAGTACTAGGTAGTCCATGGTAGCCTTGCGATTACACTGTCGACGACATATAGCACGCACTCTTCTGGTGTCCGTCTCTACGAGCTGCTGCTACGGCGCTTTTTCTTTTGCCTTTCCTTTCCTTGCCTTCTTTTATTTTACCTTTTCCTTTTATTAAGTTGTTTTGTTTAGTTTGCATTTTTTCTTCTTCAATTGCACCATGCCTTTTGTACGCCTGCGTGTTGATTGCACCGGCTGGTAAGATGGTTGATATCAAGGATTAGCTTACAGATGCCTCATGGCTCACAGCCTGCAAACGCGGTTAAAGAGGTGATGAAAAATAGCCCACACCTCGCCAAAATGTGATAGTTGACGTAGCTCGTACAAGTAGTAGGGATTGGCATACCGGGAAATGAACCAGAGCGCTGAACCACTATAGGGTGACTGTACATGTCTAATGTTTGCAATATTATTGTCCCCTCGCCGCTTCGCAACAGGACCCCGAGGCATTTTCCTACCAACACGATCGCCAGCTACTCATCGGTCTCCGAAAGGAGTGGCAGAACATGCAGCTGTCGCCCCCAGCAACGAGGGACTCGATTTGGCGTTTTCCGTGTTGAAGTGTGTACGAGCGCGAGGGGGCCTGATAATGATGTAGTTTGCTGTCTAGTGTCTCGGTACGCCGTAGGAAATTGATATCATATTTGGTGTATAGCCTGGACGCAGTATATGGTCGCGACGGACACAGAGCGTAACACCTGCAGTGGTGCTTGGTACCACAGCCCCGTACAAAATGTAGCCAATGCGCGCTTGGTGTGGGCCGTGCCCCTCCTGCTCATTCTATGGTGTTCCAACCAGCTCTCCTCATTATCGATCAGCGGTTCGACACGTGTAGTGATTGAGTTGTTGTTTGAGACGGCCTCCTTTCGGCCAACGTGCACGCGTCGGCAGATTATTCAATAACAGCGCACCGTCCAAGCATTTCATAAACACATCGGACAGACCACAGATCCGTTTTGGTGATGTGTGTCTCTCACGGCGGACATATATTGTGTTTTGCGTTGGGTTTGTACTCTGCAGAGCTTGCGCAGCAAATCGTAACGACATACATAGGATCTATTTACGGGGGAACGTAGTTAACAGGACCAAATATTGGTGGTAAAAGTATTTAAAGATATAGGTTTTTGTCTCCACCGTAGGTCCTATTAACTGCGTCCCCCCGTAGTAGATGGTTTAGCTTGCCATTCGTCTGACGTGCGGAAACTTCGAACGGTAGGGATCGGTCTAAAGCTCTGCGTCGCGAGTGCCGACCAACGTCCAGTTCCAGGCTACGCAGCTGTCGCTCATGCTCCGCATATCGGTCGTCGCGTACTGCAACGTACGCAATAGTGCTCCCTTTAAAGTGCCGGCTGAGTAGTACCGGTCGCCCGCTGCAGTGCCTGTGAAATCGGTGGGCACATATATACAAACGTGGCAGCATACGGTTCAGTGCCGGTTGCCGCTATTGCTTACGTGTTGAACAACTGGGTTGGTGCAGGTCGAAAGCTTGGGAGTGTTTTGAATGCTACCAGGTCGTCGAGTCTTCTTGTGAAGACAGTAGGGTTGAATACGGCAGGGCAAGGGACGTCTTGTCCCCTTACCGTAAGTGTACCCTCACTGTCATGGTAACGACCGGAGGTGCGGTAGAGGCAGTACCTCAGTTTTCACTATCGAAGTTAGGCAACACAGCCAAGGAAATATATCATATATATATATGTTTCAGTAACAAACGTTTCCATGGCGGTATCACGACGGAGTAAGGTAGCTACGCTAGTCCCTTTCTCGGACTCGCTTTTTTGTTTTTTATGAGCCGAAAAAGTGATCCCCCTACAGTTTTTGGTTGGGTATATTACTCTTTCATATTCGGTGTTTAAAACAGGTGTTTTAGTGTTTGTTTCGGCGCGAGAGGTGGTGGTTGACGTTTACTGTGCACCTGCTTCATCATCGCACTCTGGAGGCGACAAACACCGGGGGTGATGAACCACGGCGCTGGTAAATCGTTTTCCGTTGACAGAGGTGAAAACGCGGTGCCGCAAGAGGCCTGTCAAAAAATCTGAACTCTGCAAGTTGACGTTTACCACAATACAGTATTGAGCCATGCTTCGGTAGGAGCACGACTATTTTATCGCTTTTGAGCCCAAACATTTGTCCTGGAAGGAGGCTCCTCCTGTGATGAGTAGGACATTGTCGTAGTCGGATTCGATGTGGAATTCACAACAGTTTGAATTGGGTTCCTGGCTCATGGGATCGATCGTGAATCAGGCTAAGCTTCCAATACTTCTCGAAGTCGTTTTTGAAGGTGAAGCTACGAGCTCCTCAAGTGGGGAGCAGTGTAGCTATGTACGAAGCTTCCTTTACCGTGAGGGTTCATCTAACGTATTTTGCGCCATCAGACATCCTCCCTCGTTCATGCAGGGCGGGGTGAAGCTTGCGGACTGGCCGTGCACGTATCATAGCGTTTGTTTTGGCTAAAGGCCTAGGAAGCTGAATACCCACATTGCTTGGCGACGAGGCCTTACTCAACCGGGTCGGGTTTCTCGTACGCATGCGTACTGATATCACTAGCAGGTTAGTTTTGTTTATTTCCCCACACCCCCAGGCTGGCGAGCTCACGTATGCATTTACCCACGGCGTGTACAGTACGTGGTTGCCGTACCTTATTTGTTTTGCTTAGATCGGACGTATTTTGGTGTTTTGTAGAGCTGTGTGGCTTGTCTTTACCTTGCCTAACCCCCATGCTGGCGAGTCTACACAATACCTGGTATTCGTTTTACGTACGTACAATCATCCTTGGCCTTGTTTTATATTTAAATAATCATTTTTTATGCTTTCTGTCCGTCTTTCTTTTTTTCTTTCTTTTTTTCTTCCTGCTCTTCGGATTTTGCCAAATTTTGGTTCCGTTGGTAAAGTATGGGGTAGTGCTTTCAGATGGGTGTCTACTTGTAACGTAGGTACCAGCACAGGCGTAATACGCACCCGGGTGTACGCTGACTTCTGAATTCACGTATTTTTTTTTTTGGCGGATGTATGACTTGTTTCGGCTACTAGGTATAGTATTATATTTATACGTGTACCACTTTTGGTTTCTTCTTTATTTCCCTGGGGCATTTTTCCACTCCAGAAAGACTGGAGCCTGTCCTGTGACCACGGACTTGATTATGCGAGTAAATGCGAGAACAACGACAACGACAACACGGGCATAATGCCAAGGCTATACGATGAGACATCAAGTCACGGCAACAAGGCCACGCAAACGGTCAAGCTAACAAGACTAGCCAGATGACATACGTTTGTTTTGTTTAAGAGAACTGCAGTTGACTCTCGATACCTAAATTAGCAGCAAGGTACACGCGAGCACGGCCTTTGACATACATTTGATGAGGGCTTATCGGCTACCATGTCAAACCCCAACTAGCCTATAGCGTAGGAACCGGACGATTTTCTATGTGCTGGTTTACGTCAGAAGCGCATCATTTCTAACCCGGCCAATATCCACGCCGGTATGGCGAGTCAGAGTCCGATTTCAAGCACACGCGAAACATGCACCTACGCCAACAATTCGAATGACGGGGTGATCGTGGCTCTGCCAGATATTAGGATACTGATTTTTTTTAGATTATCAGTCCATGTTTGCGCTATATGGACGTCATCAAATATCTCGCGAAAGGAGAAACGCTAAACACCGCGCCAGTCCATTTTCCGCGAAGGGCGCATTGGACACGTTTGTTTGCGGAGTGTGAGGGCCTAGTTAACAAAACCGGCGTGGACATTCGGCACTGTTTTGTACAAAACAATGATCTTAACTAACTACACAAGCTCAAAATGACTTGCGTTCAGTACTTAACCGATTTCGGGCGTGGCATATTTTTACTCTACATCGATGCAACTTTGTTAGATCTCCGAACATTTGCCCTGAACTTTATACAGAGGCGCTTGACGCCGGCTGGGATTGGAAAAAAAAAAACGGTGACGGGCCGTGGTTTTGGGGCCATACAGGCAAAATCGGGAAAATCCGATCTCCTCAAAGAACAACCCGACTCAACAAACAAACCCAAGTACACCATACGATCTCTCCGCTCGCATGTGACGGCTGCGTCGTGCCACCAGCTGAGATAAAGTTTGCCGATTGTGACGCCAAGGAGAATAGACACCGCCGTGGAGTCACGGGGGCGCAGGCTCTCGAGAGGCGAGCGACCTTTTCTCTATCTTGAAAGTTGATACTACGAATTATTAAGTTGTTAAGGTCACGTGAAGCAAACGTTTCTGTCTGAACGACCCATCTCTCATGCCTTAGTAAATGATAGTGCGTCGCTGCCCTACATGGACGCATAACTGCGTTTCCATTCAAGGTTAGCCGAAGCTCGGCACTGAAGACAGGCGGCGTGGTGTTTAAGTTTGGTCCTCTCTTATACGACGAACTGCACGATTTACTTGTTGGGTGCCTCCTTCGGCATTCGACTGGAAATGGAGGCCTCTGAGGGCGCGTGACGTTGAGCCTGTCCGCAAATTGGAAGGTACGAACGGACTCACATAGAAAGAGAGAGAAACACAAACAAGCAAAGTCGCGTATTTATACGGGATGACGAAGTCAAGTATATCGTACATGGTGGCTTGTGATGCAACTACCCTACTACTTCCCCTGTTTCCCGAATCAGTGTTTCGCGGGGGAATACTTCCTCTGCTCTCAGACTCAAACAAACCACATCGCGTTTCGCGGGCTTGTTCGGACCGTCTTTCTAGCACATTTGGGACAGGGAAGTATCCGATCCAGAGGTAGCCATCACAACAGTTGGCTGTAAGAGTGGGAGGCACGACGCCGCTACATCGCTGCACCCAGTTTTACTGGTTCGCTGGTCTCTGCTCTATTCTTCCGCACAGGTTTCTCGCGATGGGGGCGCGGGGGGGTGAGCGGGGATATCTCCCATTATAACTCGTTACCCCCCCCCCCTCCCCCGCTCTCTGATTAACTCGGACACGCATCTACTCTTGCGATGGGAGGCCGTCGACAACTAGGAGGAGCGGGAAGGCACCGGCCTGGCGGGGACTGGGGACGACAACATATCGTTAAAGCAATGCGGCGACTGGAGAAAGGAAGGAATACGGCAGCCGCCAGTGGCGACGGCGGAGGTCTCGCCGCGAGTCGGGCATCGTGCCCAACCGACCTATACGCGGGGGATAGGGCGGCAGGCCTGGTGACTGCTACGCGGGGCAGGTAATACGCAGCCGCCGGTTCAGGTAGACTTGAAATATACCTGGCCTGCGAGCTAGAGGTGCAGTTCGAGCAGTGGCCGAGGGAGATGGAGAGGCCGTGACAATTTCAAATGCAGGGTCGACTGGGCGCGCGTATGAGTCCGGTCGCCAGTGTGTTACGTCTGGTAGCTTCATGGGCTATCGGGCGTGTTTTGAAGTGGAACAATCCAGACAGTCGCAGGTCCTGCGCATTGCTCAAGTTTTTCTTCAGATGCCGTGTCGTGCGCCAGGTAACATTGCCAATACAAGTTTGTGTACATTTCGGAGAACTCGCTGCCGTACAGTATACCCGTCGAAACGTAGGAGGAGAGCTATCGAGCACGGCTCCCTTGGTCCAGTGGACGCTAAACATGTGTGTGGGTGTGGGTGTGTCCGTATGGTGGGGCGGGGGAGTTAATGTGGACGTGTGGGTGTGTGTGTCTGCAATATCACACTACGCGGGCACTTTTCGTTGCGTTGGCCTACCGGTCTTGACAGTATATATTTCGGAACGTAAAAGCGGAGCTACCGGTCATGCCCCTGCCTTTGTCCAATGTGCGGTCAACATGTGTGTGGGTGTACATCCGTGTGTGGGGGTGGGGGTGTCTTGTGTGGCCATGTGGGTGTGTGTCTACGGTTTCAGGTGCGACGGGGCACACCACCGTGTTCGCGCACCTGTCTTGTTCGGAACATTTTGTCGGGGAGGGAAACCTCATCCCCCATGGGGTCTGGAGGTGAAAGCGTTGCGGTTAGGTTTATATCTGGGTTTTTGTCTGGTGGCGCCGTCGGGTGAGCGGTTTTCCGCCAACTCGGGGGTGGTGCGGGGTATCGGCGCGGTGTACATTGACGGCAAGACAGTTGGAATGCATGCCACGGCAAACGGGCCGACAAAGTAGGTGCGTGTTTGGAGGGGATGATGGGTTGACCAGGTACAGCATGGAAGCGTACGCGCGCGGACACGGGACAAGGTTCGCGGTTCGAGGTCGTCCGTCCGTTTGGGCCGACGGTGCGGCCGTCGCCCGCAAGTTGAAGTTGGTGTAATAATTCGTTGGTCTTCCCGACCACGCCCCCCTCTTCTCGTGTTATTGTGGCAAGTCTGTAGTGAGTTATCCAACGGTACAGGTTGCCCTTTTGGGGATCAAACGTCCCTTACCGGTTGAGCTTCTGAAATGAGGAACTACAGGTTCGTATAATCAGTTTACGAGAGCATTTCTTTTAGGACTAGCCGATAACCATGTTGATCGGGTTGCCTGAACAAAAGTTTTGGCAGCCATGTTTCGGGTGGGATGTTGAGCCGCTCATGTCAGGAGCTCCGTGACTAAATACTGTGGGGTAACTCGCAGGAGTATTGGGGTTCGGTCATGCGTTTCGAGCGATTATGGAGTTGGTATAGGAGCGAAGTCAGGTTGTTGTCCCGATGACTTCGACCTGCATTCGTTGCGTATCGGGTGAGCGACTACGCTCGCAGCCAGAGGAGGAATATCATGTTGAATCATTCAAAGAGAAAGGCGGGGGATGCCCTACGCGTACAAGGCACGATAACATCGACAATGCGATAAAGGTGTCACGTAAGCTGGTCGTGGCAAGCCAGGGGAAGGTTGACAGCCGGGGGGAAGGTACAACCTGAGGTAGAAAAGTATAACTAGTTTACGGTAGCAGTAGTCTCAAATTACCTCGGAGTTGGAGGAGTCGAATGGTACGTTATCATTCGGAGGCTTGATCATCCAAGACGACTGTAGGCGTTATTAGTTCGGAACGCGGCCGATGTCATATTAGGGAGACAGAGGTGGTAAATACGTGGGTGAAATACATACAATAGGATATTGCAGGAGGCTGTGACTGGTGTATCTGGTTAAGTGGGGAAGTCTCTCCCTCCCAGGACCCAGAAACACGATAACGACAACGCAATTCGCAAGATAAACAATACAAAATATGTTTGTCTGTGAACGTACAACATAAAAAAAAGCAGACAAAGTGACGTTTATTGTTGGAGATAATGAGGCATATCTGTGTCGGACATCGAGGTCACAGTGTTTGTGCCAAATAGGAACGAGGATCCCATAGGCATTCTTGTGTGGAACTCGTCGCGTACAGATTAGCAAACGCACGCGCAACGCAAGGGAGTTGGAGCTCTCGCTGACAACGTGAGCAGACATGATATAGTCGCTGGATTGGTCAGCCAAGCCAGGCATATGTAGCCTTTTATTTCCAACCCGCCCGCTCTTCTATGTTTTCCTTCGAATGAGGGGTGGAGTGGGGGCGGGGTGGTGGGGGGGTAAGCGCGTAACCGTGGTTCCGTACACTTAAACGTTTTTGTTATTTTTTGGGTTATCTTTTAGTTACGTCGGAGGAGTCGAATGAATCGGTGCCATTCGGAGGCCTGGTCATCCAAGACGACTATAGGCGGTATTAGTTAGGAACCCGGCTGCTGTCATTGAGGGAGAGAGAGACGGCAAATGTGTGAGTGAGATACATGCTGTAGGAGATTGCAGGAGGCTGTGATAGGTGTATCTGGTCAAGTGGAGAAGTCTCTCTCTCCGAGGAGCCAGCAAACGAGAATGACAACGTAATTCGAAAGATAAACAATAAAGGTATACATATATTGCCGTAGGCAGCTATATATATGACGGTAGGGTATAATGGTGAGGTATGTTATAGCCATTGCATTGTCCGGCATGGTATATGTGGGACGCGGGTGATGAAATATCATGTTGGCATAGGGTGTGATAAGGGATGGATAAGTTGCTGTGGTATATATAACATATCAACAGTAAAACATAGAAAAATCACTTGTATTTTTTGTCTGTTTTTTTCCGGTTTTCGTTTGTCTTCAAAGTAGTGGGGTAGCGGCTATCTCGCTCAGCTAGGACAGGTTTTCGACTCCGACCCGAGTTTCGGATTTTTAGGTTTGACGTTCTTTGGATATATGTTTCTATGTTGGTTAGAGTTTGCTGCATCTTGATGTAGTGGGGAATTGTTGTCTTGAAATGGGTGTGGATATTTTTATCTCCACAATTTTAGGATGTTGGAGCGACCCCCGGCGGGCAATGGGATGGTGTAGTATTGTAAAAATACCAAACACATATTTTGATCATCATCACACAAGTCCCAAAAATACAAGGGACAGACAGACAGACAGACAGACAGACAGACAGACAGACAGACAGACAGACAGACAGACAGACAGACAGACAGACAGACTGACAGACAGGTTTGCCTTAATCAAACCTGAGACTAAGTTGCGCAAACAGAGAATTGGGATACCGGCCATAAACTAACCGGGCTCCTTTTTTACAAAGCACCGTCGACTTGGGACCCGCATTCGCATGACATAGATGTCAAGGGGATTATCGCTTATCGTTTAATACATAGTACCACCTGGTGTTATAGCTGCGTTAGGTGTGACGTCTTGCGTTTCTAAGGCAACTCGAATGAGCAGAATGTTTCGTCGCCCAAAACCCGATGTTAAGGAATATTTGAATGTAAACCTGACACGCAATCCGATGATCCAGGTACCTGAATAAGCACTTCGAAAAGTACACATGAAACGCTAAGCTGTGATCTAGCTTCTCCGTTGAGGACCCCCCCTTAGTGGCAATTGTTTAAGCCTACCAAGGCTGTCGAAAGGAGGTACCCCGTTTTTCACTACTACCGGGTTTGAGCCACTACTACCCGTGGCTCTGTACCATACTGAAAATGATACTTTAGTCGAGGTTTGTTAAGCGCCGAGTCATGGCGGTTTCATATCACTAAGACTAAACGGCACGAGAGCTTAAGAGACTCATCCCACGGCAAAGGTTGCACGTTTTGGGGTCAAACGTACCTGACCGGGTTGAGCTCCTAAAGTAAGGAACTACCGGTTGGTATGCTTATTTAACTATTTGTGTGTTTGTTTTAGGACTAGCGGATATAAATGTTGACCGGGTCAAGGCAACGAAAATCTTTGAGATCGTGTTTCGGGCGAGATACTGAGCCCTTTTTGTCAGGAGGTCAGAAAATTGTTGCAGCACCCCTACTATGAGATGCCTCAAGTCTGCTAAGCAACGTGGGAGGGGTCACTCGTGCGAGTGACCCCAAACTACCGAGCACAACATAACGAAACGTGACCCCTCTACCGCAGCGGTGGTCGGCTCGAAAAAACCTTAACACTTATACTATCGCAGCATTGCTCAATGCGTGGTTTGACTTTACGTGAGTTTCAGATGTTTTGCGTGTCTAGCACAGTGTAGATGCCACGGAGAGCCTGTCGTGGCACTTCCTTTCGATTTCTGTCTGTGAGAAACGGTTTTTCCTGCACCGTGGTCCACGCTCCTGAGTGCTTCTTCCAGGACGGGAGCACGTCACATGTGCACCAATAGCACCCCTTCGCGCGCGCCCGAATTAACCCCAGAAACACCTAAATTAAGGCAAACATAATAATACTAGACCTAGACTACGAAAAGGGGGTGACATTCAATGCTCATTGTTTCAGCTACGACGAGAGACTCGCGCTCATGGCTCTACCCTGTTCCCTTTCGATTCCGCGAGGTGCACCGCCGGCATGGTCTTGTTTGTTGCGCTTCGTGAACAAACTGGATATTTTGTCATTGGTTTGGTGGCTCACCTGAACTCGATCTCGGCATTGGTGGTAGACCCCCTCTTCCGTGGCCGCGGTGGGTATAAACATGCTACGGTACGTGTGCACCAGATGTTGTTTCTACGGCCCCACATTGGAAGACCTCTACACCTATCGCCCAAAACAGTTAAGTGGACTCAAATCGTGAACGTGCAGCCCGACATGAATTCGATGGGCTAGGCATACAACCAACAGCTTTAAAAATCAAGGTGACATTCGGACGACGACATTGGGTTAGGGAGTCCATATCCTTGAGAATCCATTTTTTGACATGAAGTGCTAGCCCTATCGTAGCAGCCGTCGCTAACATATACCTGGTACCTGGTAGCGAGAGGAGCTGTTTAATAGCAAGACAGCACGTTGCTCGCCCCACCATATATAAAACATTAGGTTCATGACAGGACTATACGACGGTATTTCTGGACGCGCAATTCCCACAGGGATATTACCCTGCAACAATCATTTTTTCCCAAGTGAGTGTGTTGCAGCGAACACGTGCTACGATAAAGTTGCGCCCGTTTTGTTCTGGGGATCCTCATTTTTAGGTCTCTCTGGACCTCACCCAGCAACTGATTTTAAGTAAACTCAAAGTTCAACGCGATGAACAAAACATGGCCTAGGTATACCAAAACAAAAGCATTGAAAAACAAAGGATTTCCAACGATTTTGGGTTAAGGAGCCCCGTTAATCAGAAACAAAAACGCCAAAACGTGCTACCTCTATCGTAGCAACCGTCAGCGCGCGATAACGGGTGAGCGCTGCATCGCGACAAGGGACAGAGTCCAACGTGATGTTATTCGGCACTTCGTGATGTAGAGTCCCTGCACCGATCCCTACCATTCGAGACTTCTGGTGGTGCGCTGATAGGAAAACACTGCCTTCCGGCGCATGATCACCTAGAGTCTGGAGTATCAGCCACGACGTCAATCGCTACACGTGTCGAACCGCTGAATCATGCTAAGCTATGCCTCCGACGGCCTTCGGTTAGCGATATGGTCACCGCCGGCGTTGAGCATTTCTTTGGCTGGATTTCATTCAGGGTGTCAAACCCCCGCCTAACTGAATACATGAGGCTCTGAGCCTGTCGCACCCGTGTACGCGTCAAGCCGATGCACCAAAGGATGACAAAAGGCCGCCACTGCCCACTAGCCCTGTGCTCCGCAGCCTCGCCCCCTAGAGCTCAATAACTCGGCTCGTGTCTGGTAAGCGTGGCAGCTTCATGGTCGGCCACGCCCTGGTGAGGCCGACTAGAAGCTGGCGATCGTGGCTGGTTGAGAATGCCTCGGGATCCTGCAACAAAACGACGAAGAGCGAGTGTTTGGCCTCGATATTCGAGAGAAATATTATCTCGACGAATACACAAAACGCTAGTTAGCCTGAAGAGGCGTGACATGCCATGGTGTACACACGGGGGATGGTGGCACGTAATGTGGTCATACTAATTGAAGAAATTAACTACGTACAGTAGAAAATGCCATGCGTATTTATAAGTTTCCAACTGCCGATGCTTCAGCGCACACGGGCCGGGGGGAAGCCGAAGGCCGAAGAGAAAATAATCATAAATACTGACCCAGGCTGGGTGTTTATTTTGCTACACGCTGTTGTTTACACTAACGCCAATAAAACGACGTCCAGATTTGTTTTATTCCAGTAAATATCAACCCGCCTTTCTCGCTACCATGATTTACGTTTGGTGTCCCGTCCTGTATTCAGAGAACTGATAAGACTAGCAAACAAATGCAGGACCTGACGGCAGGCGTCCTCTAAGACACACAGGCCCACCTAACGAAGCGTGCTATGGTAGGGGTAGCACTTCTTTGAGTTTTTTGTTCTCGGTGACGCGGCTCCTTTAACCCACTATCGTTATAAGGCCATTCTCGTTTCGTAATACAACACGGTATAGCATGCTTCGGTCAGAAAGACAATCTACGTTTTATGCGTCTCTCGCATGTCGTCGTTTTTACGGCGACCGGAGGTGACCATGTATACCACGAGCGCCGCAAAAACCACACGCAAACCGACACCACTGTAGAGGAACCTGCGTGAAGGTCTGAGCAAAGACCGCACAGGCCATGCCGTTTGCTGGCGCTCCGTCGCAAGCCATCATGCCAAACAACGGACAACCCAAGTCGCAAAGGCCAGCAGCACGACTACACACGACAGAAACCTACGGGCTTCTTAAACAGCCCCCCCCTAAACACCATAAAATCCAACAGATAAACAGCCCTGAAGAAGTATATCTACAGAGGGTTCATCGCGCGCTCGACCTTGGATGGCGTTTCAGGCACGGTACGTCGTCGGACCGGTGATGACCTCAATCAACATCGGCAGGGGAGAGCAATCACAGCAGCAGTTCAATACATCGCACATAGGACCGGTCAGATCCCCACTCACGAGCTATGCCATTAAAGGCAGACATATCACTGATCTATATGAACACATGACCTAGACTGTGTTGCCGGGTGGCAGCCAGGGTATCTGCATCGTTGATGTCATTTTTCTTCGGTTGGAAATCATATTCTACTGTACACAGCCCATGCACAGCACAACAATACGAACGATCTAGGATCTATATGATCTATGTCGTGATTTAAAGGTTGCTGTAAGATATGTCGGTTGGCACACGTCCTGCTATTACGGAGGGCAAAGTAAACATGACCTACGGTACACGAAAGTACATATATATACATCCATATTCCCGTATTTTTGCTATCAATAATGTACTACGGTCCCCCGTTATAGTGTGCCCCAAACGTGCGATCTCTTTGCCACACTCGCAACCATTATAGCGAGCTCCCCTCGAGAGAGGTGCCAGCACGAAAAAAACAAAAGACCGCCGTGTACAAGAACATTTCACCGAGAAACGCAGCTCCGCGAGGCAAACAAAGAACGCGTGTACTAGACCCCACCTATAAGACTTACCGTTACGAAGCAAACGAAGATCGCCCTGTAGGCGCACAGCACCACTTCGACCATGGCCAAGAGGATGACGAAAACGGCATTCAGCTCCCAGAGAACCGAGCTTCCCAGCGAACCCAATCCCATTGACATGGACAGTCCAAAAATAGATGCTTGATACAGGGCGAAGGATGCCAGGCCAGTGACAAACAGCCCCACGCCCACCACTATCTCGTTGATCAAGACGGCCATGCCGACCGTTCGAAAGAGTTCCTTCGTACGTCCTAAGCCTGTGACAGGACGAAGCGACCGGGGTGAGAAGGGGGCGGACGAGCTCTCCTGACCGTACCATCGGGTGGGGTGGCCTACGACAGGGTGCTGTGGAAGTTTGCCTACTGTAGATGAGATAGATGCGTGGTACGATGGGAGTAGCATTTTCAGGCGACACAAGATACGGTAAAAAAGTGCGCCATCATTTTTATGGGGCTCCTGACTTGAGGAGCTCTATGTACCCCAACCCAAAAACGTATTTTGAGCAAATTAGAAGTGCAACACGATGACCAAACCCATGGCCTAAGTATCAAACATAAGAGCCCGTCCAAACGAGGAAACTGTATTGAAAACAAAAACATAAAAACATAATTGAAAAGCAGAAATAAAAAATAACTGAGCTTTTTTGGTCAGATGGCAGAAACTAGCAGTAGAGATCTCGATACCTCCGTTTGCAATTTTAGACAATTTCAATTGCAAAAACGGTTAAATGTATTGAAATGGGGGTGAAAGTATCGAAATATGGGATAAACAGCGCGAAGAGGAACGTAAGATGACCGGTTCGCAAGCGCACGGTGGGTGGGGTAGTGCGTGAGGCCTAGTGAGGCTACCACGAGGCATGTCTGCCGTCGACATCAGCATATATGGGTAGGGTATGACCAAGGGGTGGCTATGCAAGAAACCAGAGGGCCAGGACGTTGTTGTAGCGAGATATTTTCGATGACGGTGCCGCTCAATAATCCAACCGCTGCCGACGAATAGCGATGACCAGAACACAACTTCCAGATCACTCCCAAGGGAACGGGTTGGACCACGAGCATCGCCTGCTCTCAGAGGTGCCTTGGGTGCGTGAGTTGGGTGTGGTCAGCTGTGTCGTGGGGTGCAGTTGCCGCGAGTTGGTGTGCTGTGGCGCTTGAATCATTCCGAGACGTTACACGAGAGTCCTAGCGTGGAAGAACATTAATTTTCAAAATTTGTTTCACATAATTTGGGTCGTCGTTTGGAATGAACATGCCTTTTTTATCGAAAAGCGAAACGCTCTTCCCTATTTTCATTTCATTTTTCATCTTGTTTTTCATTTATTTTTTCCTCTTTTGGACGAGCCCTAACCATGTCGCAAAACAACAATCACATTCTGACGAGTTTGGGTTAAGGAGCCCAGTCATTCAGAAACAAAAACTGCCAAAAAGAATCATCCCACGGTAGGGGTTGCATGTTTTGGGGTCAACAGTTCCTGGCCGGTTGAGCTCCTGAAATGAGAAGCTCAGTCGGTATGATCATTTGACAAGGGTATTTGTTTTAGGACTAGGATAGCGGATAGAAATGTTGATCGGGTTGCGCGAACGAAAATCTTGGAAGTCATGTGTCGGGTGACATATTGAGCTCCTCACGTCAGGAGCTCAGGGACGTAATGCTGCACCCCTACCGTGATATGACTCAAAAGTGCAACCTCTATCACAGCGCGCGTCAGGCCAAATCATTTCCGACCGACGGGGCTCCTCCACTGCGGAATCACCCGGTGTCTCCATCTTAATTCTCCTGTACGCCATTCTGAGTCAACCCACGATAGGGGCCGCAGATTTTAGGTCAAAGCTTCTCAAGTGAGGAACTACCGGTACAGGTGGGACAATTTTACAAGTATGTTTGTTTTAGGACTAGCGCAAAGAAGCGCTGCTCGGGTTGCGCGAACGAATGTCTTCAAAGACATTTTTTCGGATCAAATATTGAGTCCCCTCATGTTGGGAGCTCGTAAAGGTATGCTTAACTCCTACCGCGGTACTACTCTTCGTTGTATATCTACTGTAGGCCACTCAATAGCTCATCTGGGTGCTCGTTTATCGGTTTTCTCAGACAGTGTCCAGGTTCGGTAAATACCTCCTACTGTGTAGACGCCCAGAAAACACAGGTGCACCCATGTCGAAGCTCGCGTCCAGGGGGTTTCGCCCGTGACTCATGCAAGGGTTGCACTTTTTGGGGTCAAACGTTCCTGACCGGTCTAGATCCCGAAGCGAAGAACTACCGGTTGGTATGGTTACTTCACGAGTGCATTTGTTTTAGGACTGGCGGATAGAAATGTTTGATCGGGCTGCGCGAACGAAAATCTTTGAAGCCATGTTCCGGGTGAGATATTGATTGAGCTCCTCATGGTTGGAGCTCAGGAACTTCTTGCAACACCCCTACCGTGAGATTACCCTATTAATAGAGTGGATGCGCACCTGACATTTCTGTGGCTCCACGCTTGAGGTGCTCTACCCCTCATCCAGAACATTCGAACGTGATAACCGGGTTGACTATCCCAATATAACCTGAAGGTGTGTACCGAATTCGGAATGGCCTTCAGACGGTTTTGAGCAACAATCCTTTCGGTTTGGGGAGCATCGCCGGTCAGAAAAACAAAGTGCCAAAATGTACTTTCCTATCCTAGCGCGCCCTCTTTCAGTACCGGGGGGCGGTGCTGTCTTCGACGGGGTGGTGAGGTGCCTATCACGTGTTTTGCCCTCTCCAACTTGCGGGATACAGCAGCTGCTGAAGGCAAGTACCCTAGATACTACGTAAAATTTGAAAACCGGTCGCCATATGTACGTAGCAGGTGTTCATATACTCGACATTACGTGGACAAGGCAACACACCATCACACATAGACAACAGAAAAAAGGGGGAAAATGAGAAAGGTACTCCTGCCGTGCTCTGCCTGCCTGAGGCGACTGCTGCTGCTTGCTGTGCTCCTTCAGAGTGTCTAACTGAGTGCTCGATTTTTTGTTTGCGTTCGCATTTTTAGTGTTGCTGTTAACGTACTATGGCCGTATGCATGCTACGAGCGCAGTTAAGGTCCCTTCATAGAGCCGGCTGAGTAGTACCACCGGGGTCGCCCGCTAAAGAAACCTTTGGAATTGTTTGGCAAGTGTAAAGCAGAGGTCCCATCATTGAACGGGTTGGGTAGTGCCGGTTGCCCGCTTCAGCTGTGACATTGTCTTGCACAGATGATGGGGGACAACCTGCAGTTTCGGTATGCGGCGAAATGCGAGCTACCGCTGTAGTAGTGCTAGTTTGTGTTTCCGGCTTGCACATACCGACACTAGAGGGGGACCACCACTCACTGTAAAAACCAGGTAAAAACACACGTGTTTTACGTCAATGTACAGTACCGGCTCGCTGGTAAGAAACCGAGTTTTGGGTTTGAGGCTGGGTTTCTTGTTTAAGAAAGGGTCTGTCCAACATAAACATCAGTATAACAGCTGCCCAGTTTGATATTTCCCCGTAATGTTTAGGCTGAGTTCCTTGTAGTCTCTTTCTTGTGACAGGGCCAGGGCTTGGTCTTACGAGAGGATCCTCATGTTTTACGTCTTGTATTTGAACTACAGCTACGGTAGTGGTAGGGGGGATTCCCCATTTACACTACCGAGGTTTCGGTAAACCTCTCGCGTGGCTCCGTACCGTACTCAAAGACGGACCCATACGTGTTATGTTGGCGGCATCGAACTGACCAATTTCATGGCGACGCATATCGCCAAACCGAACAACACGTAAGGAGAGTCACGCGCGAGAGGCTCTCAGCCGCCGTAAAAAGAGGCCCCAAACGGGACCCCCCCCGATCGCAGCCCTGATATTTGGTTCTCATCACACACAGACTGATTTCTGTTGTTTTAGCTCTCTGCAGGCTTCTTTTATGGTCGCTGTAGCTGTAGCTTATGATAGATATTCACGTCCCCGCTCCGCTATCGAATATGTTTTGAGTTTACTTCGTCGGCGCTTCTGTCCTGCTGCTGCTGCTGGGGTCTGCCTGCAACAGTAAGTACGTAAGTGTGCTAAAAACGGGTATGCCACGATACTTTGGTGCTTTTTAAAGTATTTCACCGGTTCTTGTACGCCTCTTGCTTTTAAGATTTTTGTGAATCCACCACTAGACACATGCTACGATAGGGATGCACCCTTTTCTTCCTAAGGCTCCTGACCTGAGGAGGTCTTGCCCCCACCCAAGAACAGATTTCGAAAAAGTTGAAAGTGCAAGCCGATGGACTATCTCATGGCCTAGGCCTACAAAACGTTCGTGCTGCAAAAAAAAAGTGACGTTCCAACGATTTTGTGTTAAGGAGCACCGTTTTTCAGAAACAAAATAACCAAAAGTGCTACCTCTATCGTAGAACGCGTCACTAGTCACACACGCGCTCAGCGCTATACGTTGTATTGTCGACCATGTGCTACACGGACCAAATACCATAAATAAATATATGGTGACCCCGTCGATGTTTTCCACGCTGGCACCGAACTCGGTGAGCGGGGGGCGGGGGGCAGGGGAAGGAGCGCTCCCGGGGACGCCTCGCTCTGTCCCCTTGAACGGGGCGGATCCGCCGGAATGGAGGGGTTCACGGCATCTTTAGTGGCCTTTCCCGCCCGAGGTTAAGATCCGCACTAAATTCAAGATTTTGTTTTCAACACTAAACTCAAGTTAAACAATACCCCTACAAATTGCAACACATTATTTTTCCGCACTACAATCAATACAATTTGTTTCCACGAACCAAACAAAAGTGAAAAGACGGATCTCCAGAACTTCGGTCAGAATCGAAATCGACCTAAAACTGGGCGAGATAGCCGTTTTCACACAAAATTAAAAAACAAAAAT
>JBBMKB010068733.1:0-14628 GCA_037833945.1 Alaria marginata
GAGCGGGGGGGAGGAGGAGGAAGGAGGTCGCTTTCCATGCTAATAGGTATCGGGGGGTCGCACTCACACACACGCACGCACGCACGCACGCACGCACGCACGCACGCACGCACGCACGCACGCACGCACACGCACGCACACACACACACACAGAAGCTGCTCCCCTAGCGAGGGCGACCACAGGTGAAGACCACTCACCGCCACCCTGTTGCACATCACCCTGAGATCTGCGCTGACGCGAGCAACGATCCCCCTCGTCTCTTCCACCACCACCTGCTGGCAACAAGGCAGAGCATTCGGAACAGGCGTTTTTAAATTTCGAACAAAAAGAAGGGGGATAGGGTATAGGGGTGCGATCAGGATTTGTGTGGGCAGTGCTTATGAGCGCACGGTCCTACTGCAGTTTCTCGTGAGCGGTGACCGACCAGGCGCTCCCTCGCCTGGTGCGCCGCTCGAAGCGAAATCCTCGTCGAGCGACGGGCTTTCCTGAAAACGCGGGGTATTTTTCGTACATCTACGTTTCAGCCGACCGCCGTTGCCAGCTCCTCTACTCTACGCTTTGGCGTTCGAATGGCGGAGGGATATTGTGGCCGGGCCTCCTTCACGCCGAACCTTGAATACACCGCCCCTCCTGTAACCCCTTTGCGACTTCAGAGGGAAAGCACGTCGAAAAGGCCAATAAGTACAGCAGCATCGGCCACACGAGGCAGCCGGCGCTGGTGGGGTAGGGAGTGCGTCCGAAGTACGACGTGGAGGAGACGCAAGACACGCGCGCAGCAGCATGGTCACATCTGTGCTGCTGCATGCTCTTCCCTCTTCTCTCTTCCTACAGTAGAAGGTTGATGAGACCGCACTTGTCGCTCTTTAAGTCGCTATATCTGGGTTGCACAAGGGTCCCACAAGGGTTACAATCTATAATCCTTGAAGTGTTATTGGAGGGTTACAGAAGCCCTTGAAGGGTTGATGAAAGGGTTATCACCCCTTCATCACCGCACTTACATTTGTTTGGGAAAATTTACGTGAGATTATACTATAATTGGACAAGTAGTCTAGTCTACTGCAATAGTAAAAGGGCTAAAGTTTTCGAGACCCAACGAGGACACAAAGTAAAAAGTGTGTAGCTTTATCAAGCGACTACAGCAGGAAATCTTGCAGCAGTACAGGTGCCACCATGCTGTGCGCGCGCGGTACCACTCCTTACATTGCAGTTCGGACACCCCTCCTGCCGCGGAAGCTCGGGATGGTCGATATGGCCGATGCCCCCCCCCCCCTCCCCGTCGACAGAGGTCCGTTTGGCTTTGTTTCCCTACCCACCAACATCAACACCAATACCACCTCCGAGCTACAAGCGTACGCACATTGCCCTCGCGCTGTCGAACCGCCGCGGTGTTGCCTTGTCCTTTGCGTCGGATGAGCCCGAGGAGATGCCGTTCGCCACGCCGGAAGTGTGGATGCTTGAACTCGCAGCAGCGCTCGTCGTATTTCGTTTTGTGGAACCCGTAGATGTTGAGCTGAGCGAGCACAGGGGGGGTGGCAGAATACACGAGCAGCAACGGGTCGTTAGTTAGGCTGCTTGACATAAAAAAGCGCAAAACCGGAAATCAGCAAAGTAGTAAGCACAACAAGCTGCCAGGTATGTATCAATAAGAGACATATCGATCGGCAAATGAACAAACGGGAAGTTCTTGTACAACAGAAACACAGCAGCACACTATCATATACTACAAAAGAGCAAACGAACGTAAAAACTAAACAGACACATACAAGACAAACAATCAAACAAACACGCAAATAAGTAAAACACACTAAAGCACAACCACACACAAACACACAAGCAAACGACACGCAACAGCACGCTTGATTGGCACGATCCAGAGCACCAGGCTCGACGCACACACCCCGCTCAGCAAAAAAGGTATCGCCACACAATTTATAGTAGCACAGCTACCGTGTCTCTCTATCGCCTGCACACCCCGCACCATACCCGCCCACGAGTATCACGCACGCGCAGACATACACTATTTTTCTGCGCATCCCACGCGCGCTCAAACTACCCAAAACCTCTTGTGCGCCCCAGGCTCACGAGGCCGGAGGAAGAAGGACACGGTGCAAGGCGAGGCAAGGCAAGGCAAGGGGGCGGGGCGGGCTCTCACCTGACGCACGAAGCTCTGGTAGTTGCTGTGCTTGTAGTACCTTGGGAGGACGTCTGACGCGAGCCGCTCCGCGTTTCGGATAACTATGCCGTCTCCTTCCTGCAAAGTGGGTACCCTATTGCAGTTAGATTAGACTAGTACAGCAGGATGGGAAATCTATCATAGCTACTCAAAGGCAGGCGCAAAACAAACAACCGAGGGGAAATGAACAGCCGCCCCAAAGGCAGCCACAGCAGCCGCAGTCACAGCAGCCGCAGACGCAAAAGTCGAACCAACTTTTCTGAAGTCTCTGTTCCTGGTTTCCCAATTTCTGGTTCCCCAATTGTTTAAGATGCTGCCGTGTACCTGCTACAAGCGTAGGTGTTACAAACAAGAGACGAACGACTTCGAACGCGGCAAGAAGTCTCGCCTGGTTCCACGTGATGTGCTCCGACAGCTCTGCGTCGCCGAGGATGTGGCACAGCTTGTCTAAGAAGGACGGTGGCGCTCCGGTCTCCGCACGCTTGCCTCGACCGCCATCGCCAGCCAACGTCGTAGCCGCCGCTGCCGCCGTCGTTACCGATGCCTCGGGCTCGAAGTCAAAGCCTCTCTGAGAAGCAAACCCCGTGACACCGCATACCAGACGAACTACGCTGGGTGAGAGCGCTGCACAGGTAGGGAGGGGGGGGGAGGCCTGACATGGGATATCCAATTAAATATAGCTACTGTACGTTCGCGTTGGGAAACCTTTTCATATAGCTTCGTTCGTTTCGGGAAAAGTGTTCCTTTTCTCCTTGTACCTTGCACCCTTTTTTCTCTGCGGCTGCAGTTGGCTCACAAGACTTCTTCCTGTGAGAGCGACGGCGGGGCATGCCGTTTGGCAAACATTTCCATCTTGCCGAGGACAAAATAAACCGGCAGGATTGCGAGCAGAACATATCTCGACATCTGATTGGGTGCGGGAATAATCGAGGATCACGACGGCGAAACGCCTCTCCATCCCGACCATGATTCGTTGAGCGGTAACAGGGTTTTACCGTCGCCGGCCAATCCCCAGGGATATAGGAGCCTGCATCGCACCCCCCCTACTGAAAGCACGGGGGGGGGATCACGTCGATACAGTTATAGGGATATAGCGCGGACGCTATCGATCTAGCTTCAGTTCTGTATCCTAGACAACAACCCCAGATTGCAGAAAAGGCGAATATTTTGACGTCTCTGATAACGCCAGCATAATGTTTGCTTACATCAATATGATCTCGACACACACACAGCATTGCCTGCATAATCCAATTAGTTCTAGAATCGAGGGGGATGATCCAACTCATCTCAGCCAAAGGTGGGCGTGTGCTTCCCTGTATAATACTCTTAAGCTCTAAAGAGGAGAGGGCGGCACCCCTTCAGCCTCGAAAAGAACAAGGCGTCGCCAAGGATGACGTCATCGCCAAGGATGACGTACGACCACAACCTCAGGGACGAAGAGATCCTCGCGATTTTGTTGTTCCGTGGGAGGTGTATTCGACATGTAACGAAATGACCGGTAAGATTGTGGTGGTCAATCCACGCTACCGGTAGTCTCGTATCGTTGGGCGCGTGGGACTAAAGTTTGCATGGTATCAGCAGTATGCTTGGTGCTTTTGGTGGGAGGCAGAGCTTTTCTCGTACCATATAGCCCCAGCAGCACAATATCAGGGCGCTCAGCAGCAACTCAACTACTAGAAACAGGAGTATACTTATGGCGTGTTTGTTGTCATAGGATAGGGTAGGGTTGGGTCCAAGGCGCCCGTCGCAGCCTGGGTCTTCCACCTCGTCAGTGTAGTGATTATGTATCGTACCCTCTGGAAAGCTGGCAAGTGATGGCACGCACATCGTGCCGTTCGTTTTGAAATGGAAAAAAACAAAAAGCAACAAAAAATATACTCGGCGGTAGGAAAGAGTACACATATGGGAATCTACGAACAGCAATATACTGTTGTCCGTTGTACTTCACTGCAGCACCACTGTCATCAATAGATAGGAGCCACTTGTGTGGAAGGGTTGAGGTCTGCAGAGCAAACTTAAACTTGTTACTGCTGTTCCCGGCACATCAGCAAGTGGAGAGTCGCAGTTGCACGTAGGGTTACTGCCATCTCGAGCAGCTACAGCAGTAGCAGCAGCAGCAGGCGCGAAATTACGGCAGCAACGTTGTTGTTGCTGTCGCCTGCCCGCGAACAGCGCCCCTGATGTTCGACGCCCGGTCTCCAGCAACGGAACTACAGGCTATCAACTCTTTCGGGACTTCACAGGGAAAAAGTGTCGAAAAAATGACGATCACATCACAGCATCGGCCAAACCAGGTAGCCCGCGCTGCCGGGGCAGGGGATGTCTCCGAACTGCAGGGCGCAGCCCGATTATACTTGTACGGTAGCACGCACTTCCTACAAAACTGATAAGAACAAACAGCTTTGAACATTTTAGATCGCTTTACCTGGCTCCCAAGAGGCAAGATGTAACGCCCACAAAGATGCAGAATGTTCCGGAGTATTGAATAACGACACGTATATACAATACCGACCTTCACACACATCGAGATGGAGAGACACTCGTATTGAATCGTCATCGTTCGTGTATAGAACTGGCATGCTCTCAGGGCCTGCACCTTTCGCTGTACGAGTACCTCCTCTTTGGTATATAGTTTGCTTCTATTAATATTAATAGAACTGCAAAATGTATCACACACTGATTCCAGGCGATTTGTCCCCGAAAGCGTGGGCGCGAGTTTATAAAAGGCTGGATCGTACAGGCAGAGCGACCGACGAATGAAACAAGTTCGTTTTTTTTTATGAACGTAGTCGGAAGAGCGCCCAGCAGTACAGGGACCAATCAGCATGCAGCGCGCGTGCCGTACAACTCTTGATGCTGCACTTCGGACACATCTCCCACCTCAGCAGCCCGGGCTGCTGCGCGTGGTCGATGCTGCAATCGCCATATTTTTTCGGCATCGTTTGCCTCTCAAGCCCGAAAGGGGCCAATTGACCCGATTTCTTCAACAGTGGGCATGTGCTATTCGCATTCAAGGGGACACATACTGCCAGTACGAATGTTATGCCCTTTTCTAGGCTTTTGTTTCGTGTTGACTTTCGTAAATAATTCGCGTGATAACTCCGCTGCGAACCGTGATATCACTAAAATCCCCCGACAGAGCGTTCAATCGATTTAATGCTACTAGTCGTACAATTGCTGCTGTGCTGCTGCAGCCTACCTGGGATGTCTAAAGCAGTAACGTAGAAAAAAACGAATACCTGGTCTATGGTACAGGGTGCCACGTTAGACGGAGAGGCAGGATCTTCACTCATCGCGCGGGATAGGCACTCTCTACTCGTTAGCTAGCTTTCTCGTGCCAGGGGTATGTTGGCTGACAGCTTGTGCCGGCCTTCATCAGCGTCCCAAAATGCTCGAAATAACCGCATCCGTTTGGTTGCTTCAAGGCTGGGCCATGTACCCAAAATCACGCAATCTGCCCAACAACGGCAATCTTGGCTTCCTGCGCACGATTCCTTCCGCGCGTTTCGCCTTGGACGTCCACCCTGACCCTGACAGACTCGTAGGCGCGTAGCTTGTGGCGGGGACAGTGGACTGACTGTACTCTCGAGACAACCTCACAGCTTGCCACAGCGGGCTTTGTACCAGCATCTGATGCAACTTTAGGGCCAATCGGTGGAAAATCCAGAGATCTCCACCCGCAAAACAGATTCTTCCGCTCAACCCACGGTGTAGGCTACTGATGGGTATTGAAGGCGATTGCGCCCGGACAATACCCGGGTGTGGCGATGTGCGTGCTGGTAGCAAACAACCCTGTTTTCGTATACCTACTCGTGACTTAACTGGGTTTGCAACTTTTGTTCATTTTCGGAACTCGCGACTATTCGAGCTCCACACAGCGGCCACACCTGAAACTACCAGGGTCACCAAGCTTAATCATGGCGGTCGTGTGCACCTTCGTTCCCGTCCGTGGTGGCCTCTCTCTCTCTCGATACTATTATAGAGTCTTCTGCGATCGTCGACATGCCCTTGTGATAAGGGTTATTGTATTGCGACAGGCCTCTTTCCCAGCGTTTCTATTGGTCTACTCTCTCCGCCGCCAAATTTGTAACACAACACACTGAAGACACCAGTAGGAAACATTGTGCCCTATTAGATTAGACCACACGCACTCTACTATTACGGTGGTTCTACGGAGATGGTGCCGAGGCCACAGCAGCCGGCCGACATCAAAACTTGCAACCAATGCAATACTACTGGCTGCTGCTGCTGTACGGCATTTTCTTCTGGTTCTACAGCAGCAGTATAGCTACTGGTAATAATATTCATCGGAGCGCTCGGTGCGGCGACTGCGCTAAATAAGCAGGCAGGAGACAACGAAAATACAGAGCCTTGAGCGCAGGACCTTTACGTATGTACGATCAACAATATGCATAGTAGCATGGACAGGGCTGGGTACTGGCTGGCGCAACCAGTACAATAGATATAGTAGAAATCAGCAGCCAGAATACTGGATTTCCTCAGCATACTGTTGCGGCGAAGCGACGAAGCCGCAACCCCCCTCCCCCCCCCCGGCCCACAGACGGCCAAAGAGGAAGGAGATAAGATATTCATTTTACTTAAAATTAATACAGGGAAGAAACGTACTGGGCGCCCAAATGTTGGAGGTGTCTCTATTAGGAGTAGGAACGGTGCTCCGTCTCGGAACGGATGCGTGGTCAATGGTTAAAATAACCAAGGCAAGCAACTAATGAGTACCCCCCCCCTGACTACGGCTATGGAATAAGTGAGTACCCCCCCCCCCTCGGCGGGTGCTGGTGTTCTCAGTCAGTGAAAGTATACTGCCAGTATACATGCACTGGCAGTATATAATGCGGTCGCTCGCTCGGTCGCTCGGCCTCGTCGCTCGGTTGAAAGCAGTTGGCGGCCTTGGGCTGCCATCGTGGCTTGCGCTGTCGCTCGGTCGATCGCGCCGTCGGTCGAGCAATCATACCAGTAGAACGAACGAAGTCGGAAAGACGCATATATTCGAAGTATAGTCTAATATTCTTGTACCAGTTGCTCCTACGAAATACAATAATATATGGTACTGGCTGTGTGTGCTGTGTGCTGGCGCGATTTGTCTCGGTAGCAGAACGCAGGACGCCTCTCAGCGGGCCATCTCTCAGAAAAGGGCAAAATTCTGCAGGCTCGCAGAGCTAGCCAGGCACTTCGAGTACCAGTATAAATAATCCCTCATGTACTCCCTCTTAAAACTCGGTGAAAAGTAGAGATGCAACAGCAGCAGCAGCAGTGCGGGTGCTCTGTGGGTGGGATACATCAATGTGCCAACGACCAGTGCTGCTGCTGTACCGCACAATCCACACGGCACACGGCCCGCCGCAGGGTGGCAGAAATCGTGGCACCCTGCCTTCAACTCGTAGGGCGTGGGACTGGTCACTGGTGGAATACAGAAACAAGCAACAACACGAATATAAATACGCAAAATATCGCCGCTATCACAGCAGTCTAGACTACACGTATATACTACTGCTGTAGTTAGACTATACGTACAGCCAAAACCCGAGACGTAGATCCAGCCCAGCCGAGGATGAACAGGAAAGCATGAAGAGGAGAGCACAGAGGAGGTACGATACGATCAAGTATTAGACTAGTCTAGTCTGTACACGTATATAGCGACCTCGCGAGGCAACAGCTCTATTAATTAAGCATGGGCGACACTTGCCAGTGAGAGAGCGGAAAAATTCTTTCAAATTTCGAAAAAAAAATAAGGTGGTGGACACACAAAAAGCAGTACAATCATGCCATTAAACATGCTATTTATATCCCCTCTCTTGAATGCTGGCGCTCACCTCGACTTGGCGGCCGCCCAGCGAAGGAGCATGATGCCCACCTCCTGCTTGCGCAGAAGCCATGCTCTTCGACACCACGGAAGTAAAACAATATAACCAAGTTGCTGGCTCCACACAGAGCCCAGCAGTACAATTGCAGCAGTTGTACGAAGCCGGAGGGCAGACGTACGTGTATGGTAGCAGTACGAAGTGCAAACAAACAAACAAATGTGTGTGCCGTTGTTCGAAGCGTTTAGACTTATCTCTCGAGCTTCGATGGTATCATTGATGAGAGGGCACCAATTTGTCGATCGTGCAAAAATCAGAAGCGCCCAACCCCGCCGCAACGCAACCTGCTGACCTTTCTTTCGTGCAAAAATTGGGTTGACTGGGCGGTGTGATCTACACACAAGAGGTTCTACGAAAATGCGGGGGGGGTCGAATGATCGCATTCAACATCTGTCAAAGGCCTGCCAACTCATGTCAACTCCTTCTAGCATGTATGATATGAATAGCAGTCGAGATCAATCACGGGGTTCGGCGGGTTTATGGCGTGCTACCCACCACGAGGGGCGGTACAGGGCTTCGCTATGGTCATGCGCTGGTCTATGGGAGCTGGCTGGGGTACCGGAGAGGACGGAGACGGCCCCGATGCTCGGGGCGAATGCGGCGGGTTTAAATATGTACCAGGTATAACGCAAAGGGTGGAATTCCGGGGATAGTTCGTAAACGTCCCCGTAGTCGCGATTTTAAATCGCGACGTGTGGTCGTTCACCCTCTTACTCCCCGGCATACATCGTCAGATCGACAGGAATACGCGGCGAGGAAGGGGAAGAGGGTCACTCGGAGACTAAAAACCGGGGTGCTTATACAGCTACTTGTACTACGTGATGCACCAGGCGGCGGCAGGCGAGTGCTGAGCAATCGCCAGCGATTTGTTCGGGTTCGTGCTGGCAGTATAGGAACCCATCGCGGATGTTACCGCCACCCCCTATGATACCCCCCGCCACACCGAAGGCAGCCAATGTGCTGACTTGTTTTTTGACGTTCCAGCTGCTGCGCACTCAGAAAATAGCCTGCCAAGTCCACCTGATATTCGATAACTGGTATGCCGCCAGGTATGACAAGTGGCTATTATAGATGATTGCATGCATGACGGAGAGGGGGCCCTTTCCTACTCTGCCCGCATGATTTCTTACTTGCGGAGGATTTGTCTCCCTCTATTCTGCTGATGTTGAAGGATTCTAGCTTGGGGTATATTCATACAGACTGCAGTAGCTATAATACGTACCTGGTACTACAGGAATACGAATGCCCCGAGAGCTACCCGAGAGCGACATGATGATGTGTTTGACGTGATGATGTGTTAGTACGGGGCACCTACTACGTAATAATAAACGGGACACCTACAGTATATGATGTACTGTAAATAATAAACAGGAATGCTGGCTCAGGCTGGGTTTCTTGTTTGGTACAGAGTACATTGACTTCATCGTAGTACAATATACCCGCTCCCGGATTAATGAGTTTCCTATCCTTATTAATGAATGCTGCTACGAGTGTATATGTGGTGGTGGTGGTGGTGGTGACGTCGCATTGGCTCTTCTTATGCTATGCCGGTTTCAGTACGCCCCGCCGCGCGCCGAAAAGGGAAGCAAAACCGACAAATCCCCGGAAAAAAGATGCCCCCTGAATTTTTGGTAAACCATACACCCCGTGGGGACAATAAAACCAGGGGCACTCAAAGTAAACGTCAGACTGGGAAAAAGTGGTCGGGACGGGCATGGGAAACCGTGTGATATTTCGTTCCCGACCGCGATTTCCCGACCGTTCTTGTCGTTGGTTTCTGTTCCTACCGTCTACCATCCCTCCATAAGGTGTCTTTTTCCCGAGTAGATGGGCATTTGTGTTAAGAACCCCCCTGTGCCGGGGGTATGCTTGCTGCTTGGTGCTGAGTATCCACACTTATGTTGTTGCACCCGAGACGTCGGATTGTCTCGCGCCTCACGCTCGGGCTTTGCCTGCGTGACTAAAGTTCACTGTTTTCACCACGCGACAAGGCTTTCATATCAACAGTGTTGTGTATAGCGGCGTTACTTTTGTGCCTGCAAACCTGATACGACACTGGTGTGAAAACAGTATTTATTGTGGCAACACACATTCTCGTGCCGACACTTTTCTCTCCGCCCCTCCCCTAGTCAAGGCCCCGAAGTATGATATGCCGAATCAGCGTTGACACCGCTCGTCCGATCTCTCAACACAGTAGTCGTAACATACCCTCGCCGTGTCAACGCCGCAAGTGGCGTCTCACCAGCTCCAATAATTATTTGATCTTCCTGTTCGTTTGCACTCTACTTCGCGTCTAATAGGTCGCGAGCGATGTCTCGATGCCTTCTCCGTTGCCCTCAGCCAGGAGTGCGACGAGAAAGGGTGGTACACATCGACCTTGCAGCTCCAGCTCGCGTCGCTGCAGCTCTGCGTTATCTGCCGAACCCGACCTCTGCTACATCTGAGGGTGTCGTATGGCATACCTGTCACTCTGTGGGTTACTGACGAGGCGGGGGTCGACGCGCGCCAGACTCTAGCAGCGGGGAAATTGTGCCCCACGCGTGTACCCCCCGCCTTAGCCCGCGTGGTAGAGTGGGATGCGCCCGATTTCATGCTGAGGCGCGCGAGTACTACGTTTGAGCATACGGAGCGCTTGCTATTTAACAATAATTTCAACGAAAGCGTCCACAACACTGGTCACTTGGTTTGAAGGAGACAGTGTTGGGAGATTCTTTGATGCAGTCGGTAGAAGACATTTCGTGGCCAGCCTCGTTGCTGAAGCTGACGATTGGGGACTTCTTCAACCAACCGATCGCCGGAGTGGTGTTTCCAGCTTCACTGCGTCAGCTGGCCTTCGGGGCTTGTTTCAACCAACCGATCGACGATGTAGTGTGGCCAGCATCACTTCAGAAGCTCCATTTCAAGCACTTCTTCAACCAGGCGCTCAACAGGGTCACGTGGCCGGCTTCTTGACAAGAGCTACTAACCTCTGCGAGATTCGATAGCAGGAACGAGCCACTCTTTAAAATTGTGGACCGGCCCTGCTTCAACCAGCCGATCGCTGGGGGTACATGGCCAGCTTCGTTGGAGCAGCTCACCCTAGGCAGCGAATTCAACGAGTTGATCGACGGGGTCGTGTGGCCGGCGTCGCTCCAGCAGCTCACCCTAAGTTCTGAGTTCGATCATCCGGTGGACGAGATTGCGTGGCCGGTGTCACTACAGCAGCTGACTTTCGATTGTGAGTTTAACCATCTGATCGGCGGAATAGCGTTGCCGGTTTCCCTGCAAGTGCTAACGTTCCGGATTTTATTCAACTAGCCCATCGCCGAGATCACGTGGCCATCATCGCTAAAGGAGCTCACATTAGGGCCCAAATTCAACCAGCCCATCGACGAGATCACGTGGCCAGCGTCGCTTGCAGAAGCTTGATCTCGATATCACGTTCGACGAGCCGACCACCGGGGTCACGTTGTTGCCAGTATCGCTGCAACAGCTCACCCTAGGCGGTGTGTTCAACCATCCGATCGACAAAGTCGTGTGGCCAGCTTCGCTCCAGCAGCTTATCCCGAGTAGTGATGAATTCAACCAACGTATTGACGAGGTCGTGTGGCCGGCATCGCTACAATAGCAGCTTGATCTAGGTGACCGCTTTAACAAACCTATCGAGGAGATTGCGTGGCCGGCGTCTCTACAGTAGCTGGCCTTCGGGGATTTCTTGAACCAACCGATCGATAAAGCCACGTGCCCGGCGTCTCTTCGAGAGGTCTTTGTCGGGCGCGACTTTCAGCGTCCGGTCGACCACATCTATTGGCCGGTCTCCTTGCGACTGTTCACAAGCATCAGCTAACCCCCCCACTTTGTGATGGCGTCTTTTACGGTGGGAGTACGCACGGATATCTTACGGCTTGTGGCACGTGCGTGACCGGCCCGGCTCGAGGCATTTCTAGTTCGTTGTCACTGTTCGTGGCCACCGCGACAGACAGCGAATAGCGTCGAGCGCCTGTCGCCGTGAACATGGTCGAAGGTTCTCGGTGCATTCCGAGATGTGCGTGCAGTTGATAAGTCGATGCGATAACGTTTGGTCGTTAGCCGAGCGTTACCCCCGGTGTGGAACAAACACCACTGGTACTACTCCTACTGTAGTACTACTATACTACTACTGCAGCAATGGTGTCCATATTTATTTATCCTGCCGACCCCCCCTCCCGAGTTGTCGCGTTGTTTGGAGGTGAATTGGTTGATCTGGCCGCTCAATGGGAGTCGCAGAATTGTGGATTGCGTTCTACCGTTTTCGACGGTAACCCCCTTCCCGCCCCCCTTGCTGGGGACATGGCAATCGTTCCGGGGCTTGATGTTTTTCGAGCCCCTTACGGGTGCTGTGAGGGGTGCTTCCTGTTTCATATCGGCATGGCTTTAGGAGGCTTCGAAGCCTCACGGGGTAGCGGTGTGGGAACGAGTGTCGTGTTGGGGAGAGTCCTGTCTTAGACTACAGTAGTTCGTTTCCTGCGCTGCGCGAGTCTTTCATGGTGAAGAGATTCGGGAGGGTAGTACGAGAGCGAGACCAGAGCGCTCAGCCAAGAAGCGGCGGCTGGGCTGATCAGTACGATCGGGCCCTGTAGGGGAGGCTGTGTATTCCAGGTGCTACTGGCTGCGAAAGTGGGGCGTGAGAAGACGAAGTTGCCGGGTTGCCTTATCAAAGAGGCGGAAGCGGAACCAACGTCATACTCCGCGGCGCAGTCGTCAAAACATTCGGACGTGTGGACTGAGGCGACGAGTTCGGAGTTCGATGGACTTGACGCTACTGGGACGTATGTTGAGGTTGACGAACTCCCCGAGGGTAGCAATGTTGTGGAGTCAAAGTGGCTCTTGAAGTGGAAGGGCAATGCAGACGGCATGGTTAAAAGGGCTTTAGCACGTTTGGTAGCTAAGGGCTTTAGCCAGAGAGAAGGAGTTGATTACTTCGAGACTTCGAGACTTTGGCCCCACCGCATCGACAACGTCTAACAGGCTCATAGCGGCAATGGCATACGAGCTTGGTTGGGACTTGAGGTACTTGGACGTTGACCAGGCCTTCATACAGGTAGAGTTGAATACCGAAATTGTCTTGAAACTTCCCCCTGGAGGTGGGGAAATGTCGGGTAAGGTAGTCCTACTCAACAAAGCTCTTTACGGGCTGAAGCAGAGTGGCCGCTCGTGGTATAATAAGCTGCTGTCTTCAAGCTTGGTAGAGTGTGGTTTCGAGCAGTGCTTGGTAGACCCGTGCGTGTTTCGATTGATGTCGAACGACGCGGTCGTGGCGATGCTGGTGGTCCACGTGGATGGCATCAAGATCGCAGCGACCAAGGAGGTGACGGATTCGGTAGTGGCTGATCTGAACAAGAAGTTCCTACCAAGAATTTAGGCGAGGTTACGTGGTACATGGGTAGCGAGTACAGGAGGGATCGTGAAAAGGAAACCCTGGAGATTTCGCAGACCCAGCTTATTCGGAATATTGTCGAGCGTTTCGGTATCACTAAGACCAGCTCTATCCCCGCTTCACTGTCGTTGGACCTCAGGTACGCGAGTGATGAGGAACCTGCGATGGACGTGGATTTCCGCGAGATAGTGGGGAGTCTGATGTAGATTGCGAACCAGACGATACCAGACATCTCCAACGCTGTGCGAGCGATTGCGCGGTTTTCGCACAACCCGAAGGAAGTACACTTAAAGGCGACTAGGAAGGTTCTCGAGTACTTGAGCGCTACGGCCCATTTGGGCCGTTCTCGAGTACTTGAGCACTACGGCCCACTTGGGCCTGACGTTCAGAAGGGAGATTAGGTTGGACGACGTACAGATGGATTTCGACCTAGAGACGTACGTAGACGCAGACTATGCCCACGAGGCCGAGGATAGGCGTTCGGTTTCTGGTGTAGCTGTTTGCTGCGGAGGTATGCTTGGGTCCTGGTTCTCAAGGACGCAACAGTGCGTTACGCTGTCCGCTACTGGGGCCGAGTACGTAGCGATGGCCGATGGGGTGAAGGAAGCCCTCTACGTGAGAGGGGTGTTGGTTTTCTTGATGCCTAGTCTGGGATCGCCGAGTATTGGAGTGTTTGAGGATAGCAAGGGAGTGATTGACTTGGCGAAAAATCGCTGAGCTCGTCCAACAGCAAACACATTGATGTAAGGTATCACTTCCTCCTACGCGAATTGACATGGAAGGGGGACTTATCGGTCGAGTACCTAAAGACAGAAGAGCGACACGCGGATATTCTCACGAAGGCGATTAGTCGGGAGAGTTTCAAGAAACACCGCGATTTTTTATTGGGGACACATGAGGGTTTCTAGTCGGAGTTATTGATTGCTATTACATTGCTTTCCGATACTTGTTAGTTGATCCAGCGCCAGGGAGGGTGTTCGATATACTAATATACCTTGTCTCACCGAACAGTTGTAGCAATAGACGACGGTTAGGTTACGATCAATTGTCCGGCGGGGTATTTGACGGACAATTAATCGTAACCGTCCTTTATTGCTACATAATAATATTATTATTGTGTTTGCCATCCGACAATGTGCAGCGTGTGTCAATCGCAAAAATGACGAAGATACAACAGCAA
>JBBMKB010068744.1:0-14617 GCA_037833945.1 Alaria marginata
GTACCTTGGGAGCGTCGGCCCAACGCACTGAGGTTGGGTTTTAGCGACAACGTGCCGCAACCAAGGCAAACGGCCACTTGTGTACTGCTGCTGTATGATGTCATGATATCACTAACAAACCGGTATCCGTATGGCGAGATTTCAAATGCGCGTACATCTACAATACTTGGATCGCGAACAAATCGGCTGAAAATCGGTATCCTTGTCACCTTCGCAGCAGTCTCTTCATTCGTCGGCGTGCAGGCTGCCGTAAAAGGTGGCCGTCCAACCCTCAACCCTCGCCAGCACCGAGGAGGCTCTCGCTGCCTCTCGGAGGGGCGATCGAACAACAGAAAAGGTGCTCTCTCCCTCGCATACTTACTTCTTCTGCGGCTCTAGACTCAGAGTCTTAGTCTCGGGGAGCTGTCGGAGCCGGATATCTGTGACGCGCGCAGTATCACACGACTGTACGAGCGGCGTCGTGCCCGTAGCGTCGCAGCTTGTCGGCTTTTGTCGATCTACCCAAAACGACGGTTTCACATTCAAAACTATCGTATGTTGAAATTTCCTGGAAAATTCTACATGGTTGTCGTTTGTCGGCATCCAGAATGCGGCGCAATTACTGTTTTCGTTTTTGCGTTTGGGTTACCCCGTACCCCGTGGCCGTGGCACCGCCGTGACACCGTGGCACGTAGCCATAGCACGGGGATACGGTATCATACATGGTACGTGATCCTCTTGACTAGTACTTGCGAGTGGTCATCTCGGAGAGCCGCGTCGTGTTTGCTATTGCACGGAGAGCGGCTGGTTCCTAACGCTGAAAGCTACAGCAGTATGTCCGTCGGCGTCGCGGAGTCGCAGGGATTCAAAGTGCGGCGCAATTACTGCTGTGTTGTTGTTGTTATTGTGCTCGTGGCCGTGTCGCCGTGGCAAATACAGTGACATGAGAACATGCTACGTGGTCCTCGCGACTACTGTAGTAGTACTCGTGGCTCGTGATGTCGCGGAGCCCTTGTGCTTTTGCTTCGACGTGGAGCAGGGCTGGTTGCCAAACTCGTGGGCCGTTTGTTCTTGGACTCAGGACTCAGGAGATACATCTGCTTGTATACAGCGTATATGTACGTAGACTTTACACATCGAAGCGTGCTACGAGGTATACTGCTTTCCACGGCAAAGTCCCCACTATAGTAATACCACCTGGTACTCGTAGTTGGCTTGCTCTCATTGTCCGCCAACGGCCTATCCTGGGTGACCAGAGACGAGGGGCTCGGTCGGTGGGAAATCGGCGAAATCGGCGAAATCGGACACGCCAAGCCGGGTCTTGTACGTCATGGTTTAGTTTCGTGGAAGTGGATGGAAGCTGCGAGTACATTATATTCGTATATACTTCCATGGAAGTTGTGGAAGTAGACGGAAGCTTCCATGGGAGAAGTGGAAGCTCCCATGGCAGCAGTGGAAGCTTCCATGGAGGTGGTGGAAGCATCCATTGATGTCCACCGACTTCCACTTACTTCCACAAACTCACGACTTCCATACTTCAACTCACTTTTTATAAAATTAGATTTTCCACTGGCTTCCAATGAACGTCCATTGTGTCGTTAGTTTTTTTCGTGGAAGTAAAAGGAAGCTTCCATGGAAGTAACTGGCAGTAATTTGCATTCATGGAGGTAGATGGAAGCTTCCGTGGAAGTAGTGAAGCTTCCACGAAAGTAGTGGAAGTTTCCATGGATATAGTGGAAGCTTCTATGGAAGAAGTGGAAGTTTCCGGCTTCCATGGAAGAAGACGTGGAAGTTTCCAGTGGCGAAAGCTCCCACTGTCACTTCCACCGGGGCGCCGAGGAGCTGTATTTACTTCCACTGGCTTCCACCAATTCCCATCGAGTTTCACTTACTACTTACCTCCACAAAATTTCATGTACTTCCACGTAGACCGCTGATGGCAAGGCCATGCTGCACCAAAAAGTTTAAAATTCGAAAATACCAGCCAAACTATTCCTGTACGGCTGCCTATGGTTCCATTTTTTTATATTTGTTTTTTGGAAGTTTCCAATTTTTCAGAAAATACTGATTCCTGGCGGCAATCTTGGGCAACATCTGCTTGAGAATTGTTGCATTTGAAGCGGCAAGATTTCGCGTGCTCCACACACTTCGTTCGACGAAATCAACAACAGCGTCGTGAAATCTAAAGGCGGCGAGTTCGTTCGGGGCTCCGACCCACCCTTGGCGTACATTGCTCACACTACGGCCGGTGATGTGTGGTGGGCGCCGACCAGACCTACCTATGTTTAAAATGCATTTGGCGGCTGGTGAGTACAAAACAGAGAAAAAACTCTCGATCGCCCCCCAACGGGCAAACACTAGAATTTTGAGCAGATTTGACGGAAGACGACAGAGCAACGCGGGCGACCTCTTGCGCCCTAGAGCATGGGTCAACATTAACTCTTCGGCGCTATTGCCTGCATTCATGTGGCCTTGTCCGGAACGAAGAAGGCTGGTCGTGGGCTGTCTCTACCTCGAGATCAAAGGTCAATCGTGTTTGTTGGACAGCGTCGCCCGACGCTTGATGAAAAGTGACGAATTGCGCCGTTTGACAAAAAAAGAGCTTACAATATACCAGTATCTATATTTTAATCGTTTTTTCTCCACAGCGACGGTACGAAAACAATCTTCAGCAAAATACTCAAACACAAAACTTTGATTTTTTGTTTGTTCAACATCGCCTTGCGATTAGCGACGGCCTAACCCTGCTTCCACCAACTCCAATGTATTATGATTTCACTAACATCCACGAACTTCAATCATTGATTATTTTCGTATATACCCCGTGGAAGCAGTGGAAACTTCCGACCAAGGCTATGATATGGGGATCGCTTGTAGGGACTCGTTTTCCGGTGACTCACAACCGTTCCCGCGAGCGGTTATCATACCTGTGTGCTTTTCGGTTGCGCGATATCCACCGCCATCGAACTGTTTGTTACGGTGCACCAACAAAGTGTGTGTGTTTTTTAGTTGGGTACTGAGCCACGCGCTCGAGTGGCCTAAGCTCGGTAGAGAAAACGATAGCATAACATCCCCCCTACTGTAGCTTTGGCCTTCCATGAAAGCCTCCCACGGAAGTAGCAACCCATGGGCGAACCATGGATGACCCATAGACCATACCCATGTGTCAGTACTACAAACTCAGGGGTGATCCATGGGCGACCCATGGACGACCTGTGGGCGCCCATGAGTCGCCCACGGGTTCATGCACGGGTGGACGGTACCCCCTCCTTTAGAACGGAAATGGCAAGGTGTCCACGTTTCTCTTTTTTCCGGGCAAGCTTGCAGCTACGCCGACATTGTACAACGCGAGGAAACGCCCTGACCTTTGGCTAAGCGGGCGACAACGTGGCTTTGTGGAATGCAAGGGGGTGACCCGACCTTTCGCAACGTGGGCGACAACGTGGCCATGTGGAATGCGAGGGGGCGACCTGGCCATTCGCAACGTGGGCGACAACCGGCTTTGTGAAATATGAGGGCGTGGTCTGACCTTTGGCAAAGCGGGCGCCGGCGTGACTTTGTGGAATGCGAGGGTGGGCGACAACATGTCTTTGTGCGGTGCCTCGTGGGTGACCTGATGTTTCGTAAAAAGAGGGTGACGGCGTGACTTCTTTCTTCTTTGCAGTGCAAGGGGGTCACTTGACTTTCCGCAAAAGTTAACGATTGCGTGTCTTTGCGATACGCGAGGGGATGGCCAGCCCTTCCGCAAATGTGGGCAACGGCGTGCCTGTCAGCAATGCGGGGGGGCAACGTGCCCCTTGCCAGACTTTCGGGCTTCGTGTGGTATTTGGCATCACCGTTGTCTTCATGGTGTACTGCTGTCGTGCCTTCAACGTTTTGTAGCTTGCTTTGTTATTGTTGGTTGGCTACAGGGGCATTTCATAGATATTCGAGCTCGCCATCATTGCGGCGCACACAGGGTCGCCAACGGGATTTGCGCGAGGCAGAAACTTGCCCCGCCCCGCCCCGCCCCGCTCCCCGCCTTGAGCCCCGCCTGTCCTGCCCAAAACCCATGCACACACATATGACAACCACAAAAATAAAGCAGGGGTAGTCAGTAACTGACGGGAATCGTATACTGGTACCTGGCTGTACTTAATACCAGTGTAGAACAAGCGGGTCTTCGTCGTGGCGGGCTGGCGCCTGCTGCCGGCACCGGGTACGCCCGGCGACTAATGGTCGAGAGTCACATGTGGGTAAAAAGCTATGTTGCGGGTTCGAATCTCTCGGGAGTGAAAAATTCGTAATTAGCGTGGAAAGCGACACTTTGTTCGTGAGTAATAGAAAATCGACTTGGAAAGTTGACGAGGGAACGGGATGGCTGAACCCCTCTCACGATAAAAATTAGGGCAAGAACCGCAGGAGGAAACGTGGAGAGAAATCTTCTGTGTTTACCTTCCCCCTGCGTGACCCCGGCTGGTGCGTTTAAACATCTGGCGCCCAGAATAAATGGGACGAAAACACACACACAGCATAGGCGAGGCCGTAAAAACGACAGTATACTTCCAAGCGGTGTATGCTGCCTGTAATAGTAGTGCACCGCCGGCTCCGCGAATGCCCGTAATGGTCGAGATATGTAGGTACAGTAGACAGCCGTGGCCGTAGAAGCGCGACAACAATATACTGTCAAGATAAAAGGTGGATCCCAAAGTAAAAACATGTTTTTCGGTTGCGCAAGGATCGGATCCGCCTACGTTCTTGGGACCCTGCGTGTTATTTTTCGTTTTGAAAAGTGGCCTACGAAGTCCACGCAAACGATCGGCTGCTCAAGGTTTGCGCCCGTCCTCGTTCTGAAGACCTTGCCTTTTGTTTTTACGTTTCAAAAAGGGGCCTACGGATGAGGTTATGACCCGCCCACGTTCTAAGGACCTTTCCTTGTGCGTGATTTTTTACGTTTCGAAAGGCGCTCCGAGTGTCCGAAATTTTGGGGGTTGCTTGCCTGCGATCTTGCGACCTTGCGCGGTTTTCGACACTGCGAAAGGTGCTGCAAACGTCTGTTTTTTACTGGACACTGTACAATGACCCCAAAATGGGGGGTCCCATCCACCCGCGTAGTACTGGCCCACGGGTCACCCATGAGTTCCTGCTACTATTCATGACCCATGAATCACCCATGTATCTCCCAAGTGTCACCCCTGGGTCTCCCATGATGGATGGGTCACCCAGGGTCATCCAAGGGGTCACCCAGGGGTCACCTAGGTGTGTTTTTGCTATGATACTATGAATACGCCCATGGGTCAACCATAGGTCTCTCATGCATGGGTCTTCCTTGGGTCTGCCGTGAGTATCCCGTAGGCCTTCCATGGCTTTTCATGGGACACCCATGAAATAACCATGAAATGCGCCCCAAACTACCCGTATCGGAAGGTATCAACATGGTGCATATCTGCAGCATGGTGAGTGGGCATCTCCTTCTGCGGGTGGGTATATCTTTCCTCACGAGTCATCCCACGGTAGGGGTTACACTTCTAGGGCCAAACGTTTCTGACCGGTTGAGCTACTCAAGTAAGTGAGGAACTACCAGTTGGTACGAAAATTTCACGAGCATATTTATTTCAGACTAACTAGTCCATAAATGTTGGTCGAGTTGCGCGAACGGATGTCTTGGAAGCCATGTTTCGTGTGAGATATTGAGCTCCTCATGTTAGGAGCTCAGAAAATTCTGCTGTCCCCCCCACCGTGGGATGACTCTCACCAACCCCCCATAGAGCTAGCTCCCCGTAGCAAATATGATACTGTCATCAGCGATCACACTGGACATCAAACCGTGCCTGCGTGTTGCCATCACCACGCCACCAGCGAACGCGCATACAATGCCAGCTTTGGCGTTACGTGCCGACGCGTGCCGCAAGGTAGGTAGGTACTGTAACACTTTTTGGCTGAAGCCTTTCTGATTCACGGCCAAGGCTACGGCTACGCACGGTGGGGGCAGGGGGGGGGTGTACTCATTTCTTGCATAACCGTAGTCACAAGACCATAGACCCTCGCATCCCTACAAATGCCGGGACAGGAGCACGTCTGGTTTTCACCGACCAGGCAGACACCGCGTGCACCAAGCGCGAAGCGCCGTGAGGTGTTCGGCGAGTCGTATGGAGGGTGAGCTGCGTCCTACTAAAAACCCCTCGTAAGGCGGGCTTCGGCACCTTGTGCGTACTTTCTTGCATCTGGATGACAGCTTCGAATGCATTAATTTTTTTCTGGTGTGGCCACTTTTAGGGTCTCCTCTGTGACGCGTGCTTTATTAATACTACTATTAGTATGGCACTTTTTGGTCAAATAATTTTCTGAATGACGAGGCTGGCTTCTTAACCCAAAATCGTCAGAACGTCATTCTTGTTTTTTCGCGAAACGATCGGGTTGTATACCTGGGGCCACGGGGTTTGTTCATCGGATTGCACTTTCAGTTTGTTCAAAATCAGTTTTTTTACTTACTATTAGTATAGAGCTTCTCAAGTGAGGAGCTCCGGAAAAGAAAGGGTGTTATTATACTGATTTTAGTATGGTACCGTAGCATGTGCACATGTACCGTGTGGCACGCGTCCTTTCACCGATTCAGGACCTCTCACGCGAGTGTCTACCCTCGTATTCATTTGTAGAGTCGTAAGTTGGTGTGTTTTTATTGTTTTTGTTTTGCGGTATACACCGCCAGGAAGTTTGTTTCGCCTCGCCTTTTGAAATCAACGTCCCGCCGATTCTTGAATTTTTGTCCGTATCATGTCTGGAGCCGATAGAGAATAGGCGGCTCGAAGGAAAAATAGGCGGCTCGAAGAAACAAAAAGGCGGCTCGAAAAAAAAAGGCGAGGAGAAAAAAAGGACAGGCGGCAGGTTTTTCGAGTGTATGCGGAATAACTCAGGATTTTGCTTCAAATTTTGCTAGTGCTTTTTTTTTCCCTCGCGACGGAGAACCAAAGAGATAAGTCTCTTAGGAATACGTGGTAAGCTACCCCACTTTTTTAATTAGGTACAGGGCCGTTCCCGCTAGGCTCGTAAACCCGGTCCAGCAGTGAGGGGCACCCCATCTATCGTAGCTCGGTCCTGACGGGAGATCCTCACCTGCGGAGCTAAACAGTATATATCGAAGTATATCATTCGAAGGACGTTTGTGGTACGGGAGATCCTCACCTGTGGAGCTAAACAGTATATTATATCGAAGTATATCGTTCGAAGGCCGTTTGTGGTTGTTCGTCAGGTAGTAATTTCATTTTTTTTTCTCAAAAGGCAGTTGCTGGGTGAGTTGTAGAAGTCCTCAACCGAACATCTCCAGAGAAATAGAGGGCTACCCCTGTCGTGTAATATGCGCCTACCGTCAAAGAGGGACACGGTTCTTCGTTCGACCTTGGAATGAAATATTATGCACTGGTGTACGTTTTCGAAAGGCTAACACATGTGCAATGGAAACTAAAAACGGTATGAAAATATAGTCTGCTGTCTGTGTTAACTTCGCGTGCAACTGGATCGAACAGCGTCGCAACTCACGTTTGGTATGCGCCCTCTATATAGGCTACACTTTCATACACCGGGAACGAGGGCACCAACAACAGTTTCGACGAGAAAACGTCGCCAGTTTATAAAGTTTGCGGATGTCCAAACACTGTTTGAGAGGCGCCCAAAAAAATAAGCACGAGTAGTCTATATACCAGAGCCAGAAATTCGCACCATTCGCAGCCAAGTTTATCCACTGGGGCGAGCACAAGTTTGCCCTGCGCTGCGCGCCTCACGACTGGAGGAATGCATGACCCAGCGACAGTTCTCCAATAACTCTTTGGGGACTTGATTATAGTATTTCGAAAAAAAACTCGAGAAATGGGGACCTTATCAACCGTTTAAGCGTTTAAGACGAGCGTGGAGAAGTATAAGCACCACCAGCATGCTGTGCGCGTTTGGCGTAGCTCCTCACGCCGCCTGCGCCTTAGACGCACCTCTTGCCCGGCAAACCCGCGCCGCATCGTGTATTAGCTGATTCTGCAATCGTCAGCAATACTCGGCACCTTTTCTCCCTTCCTTGCAGCCCCAAAGGCCGAAACGAAAGCAGTTTCTCCAGAAAGCACCAGACACAGGAGAGTATAGCACCGTGCGCATATTTTTTGTGAAAACGTGTCGAAAAGGCATTATAAATTGTACCAGATATAGTACCAGATATAATAATAATCAGCAGCAGCAGCTTTCTTTCCACCAACGAAAACAAATACTTCGAAGCATGACGAAAGGTCGTGCCAACGTAGAGTTCGATTCGATCACCCTTCTTCCGTGTTTTCGCAAGAACCAGCCGCAAATTGAGTACCTGCTAATATACAAAACTTATCGTTGGCGCAAAACCACAAAATGCATACCAGGTACATAGTTAGGGCCGAAAGACTGCTCGCACCTGCTAGATCCACGTGGCATAAACAAGCCCCCCCCCCTCCCCCATTCTGACGCTCGAACAGCACGTATAATACGCTCGCCCTCGGCCCGCACACTATCATGCTTTCGAAAACATCTGGAAATTATTTTTAAAACATTTTTTCGCACTAAAAAACACGCAACAATCAACACTCTCGGCCAAAGTGCGAGTGACAAGGCCAAATAGGCAAGAAAAAACAGTACAGTAAATCAATAAAGATTCCGATGTCAACCTTTCTCCTGCTCCACTGGACCCTATACAAAATTCCAAGGGTTTGTTTTTGAAGGGTATATTAAGTATACCCTAGGGTACTCCGGGTACATACCCGAGTACTTTTATCAGTGACAATCATATGTGATACCCGGGTACCCTAGAGTCCATACTCTACTATACAAACCCTTGAAAAGCCTTCGAACACCAACACAGGAAGGCCTATCAGCCTCTTATACCTCCATCGTTAGCTATCCATCATGTCATATTATATACCAGGTATACCAGGTATGGCTCCGGAGCGCTGTTAATAGAGCCCGGAGGTTATAAATGGCCAAAACATAAAAACAGCAAAAAAAGGAGAAAAACACACAACCAGCCGTAACTAACTCTCGTCACACACCACTTTCACTTCACTTGCGCGTGACATGATGCATATATCATATCATATCATATCTATGTACGCTTTTCACACATGCGAGGGTGCATCTACCTACTACGTGCTCCGTCTTGAAAAGGATGCGTGGTCAATGGTCAAATGACTAAGGCAAGCAACAAATGGGTACCCCCCCCCCCCCCTCCCTCCCCACCCCCTACCGGAGATGAACTTCCGAGATGTGTTTTCTCCAATACAGCAAGGGGGGTACACGCAACGACAAATATAGTGTTGGTGGCTTTGGAAAGAGCATACTCATCGGGATACTTTCGTAAACACATCGATATAGCTCGGCGTTCGAAGTCTCCCTTCCCCGCTCTCGGGGAAATAAGCTTGAAAATTCGCGCGGGGGGAGGGGGGGGGTTATCTTGCGTCTTACACGGTACAATAGCCGATTCCCCCAAAGACCGCACCGTGAGGAACAAAGCCACCAAAGACTGCACCATGAGGGGCATGCACGGAGCTCAACCCCCGCGATACTCAACTCTGTTGGAACCCCCGTGTCCATCGACCAAACCAACGACAAATAACTGCGATCGTACTGTATCAAAACGACCGTAGGAAGAAGAGAGCGAGCGCGCAACGTGCAACATGCAAGTAGCAATCGACGATTGGTTGATCGCGATCCTATCACGCAGCAACTAGAAAGAGAGCGTGCAACAACACCATCATCATCATCATCATCATACTGCGAGCGTGTCGTGCACCTCCGTACGTACATTGCCCTTCGGACGCGTCCTCTACCCCGCCCGGCAGTCCGACTCTGCTTTGTACGGCCGACGCCGCTGTCGTCGTTCTGATTTTCGACAACGTTGTTTTTGAAGGCTCGAAGGGGTTGTTCAGGAGGAAGAGTCGGGGGCAACTCGAGTGCACACTTTACACCAGAACAGGTGACGTCGCGGCCTCTTCTTCTTCTTTTTCTACTTCTTTGCGGGTATTCAACAACCTTTTTGACCGCTGCAAAAAACGATCCCACACTAATTTCGAGTCGTTTGCGCTCAAAAACATGGGTGGGGTTTTAAGGAGGGGTCAAGGTCACCACTCGTTTTGATTTTTTATCAAAGCAAGCCAAATATGAGAAGTCAGCTTTGCACCAACTTCATTGGCCCGGCTTATCAACGAACCGGGCTATTACTATGCAGTACCAACAAAACTCGCAACTACACCCGAGAACAAGAGAACTAAGTAAATAAAAAGTAAATAAAAAGTAAAACACCTTGATTTTTGCCCGCCTCTTCTTAAGAACCGGGCCATTATTAGTACCAACAAAACTCGCAACCGCACCCGAAAACAAGAAAAAAAACTAATAGACGCCTTGATTTGTGCACGCTAGCTAATGCACGCGCCTTCGGAAACGAATGACGCCATGAAAAGGAACCGGGGCATATTTCTTCAGCGCTATAATCAATCCTACATCGCCGTTCTAATCCTGACTACAGTTAATAATAGTAGCTGATATTCCTGGAAAAATCTGCCCGTCAACCTTCACAAAAAAAACTAAAACTTCAACCAACCATCAACAATTGCGTATACAGCGAGGCTGTGACGTACCACGCAGAGATGCAAACATAAGGACCGTTTAGTTATTATACTAATACCCAAACGATCCTTATATTTACATCCAGAATGGTGGTGTATATTCCCACAAGTAGTCCTGCCCGCACAACGCCGGCATATATACCACATAAAGTATAAGGAATGTTTGTTTATTCCCATTGTTACACCGACGGTCCTTACATTTACCTCCAGAGTGTTATACAGAGTAGCGGTCATTCTATAAATGGCGCTAGTATGAGCCAGCCGGAAATACCGGCAGTATAGCGGCAACCGGCACTACTTCGCATACTGCCACTATTAATGCTGGTTTTCCCATTTGGGCCAAGCGCTTCTACAGGCACTATAGCGGGCAACCGGCAATTCAACCGGCGCTATAGAGGAACCACTACTGCATGTAGGCAGGACCTGATGGGTGTGCAGTGCATCCTGCTCGGGATCAAATCATCATCCACAACTATGACCAGGGAGGGGCTCCCAATAGTGCTGGTACGTGCCAGCCCAACATACCGGCACTATTCAGGGCACCGGCACTATTGGAAGTAGGGTTACACAAGAGAGTTCCGGTTGTGCCAAGCGATTTCACCGGCACTACAGAGAGCAGTGGCACTATTCAAACGGCACTATTGGGAGCCCCCCCACTGTACTTCCACGCTCACAACAAGCACACGATCATCATCATACCAAACCTTAACCTTGTTCTCCAGTTTGGTGACGGAGACTTAAGATTACTCTCACCACACCACTCACTCTTGTCACGGACAAAAAAAATCTCTAACCCCAGCCAGCGGTACGAGTAGCCCAAAGATGCACACCACCCTCCGCACACAGGACACAGTTCCCATTGTCCTCCATCGTCAGCGTATACGGCCCGGGAGCCTTATTAGCCGTGTTAGACTGCCAAACCAATCTGAACGAAGAATCCACCGCCACCAAATTCCCATCCTTCTGCAAGATCAGCCGAACAGTAGTGTTGGCCTCGCATGCGCGCGGAGAGAGATAAATCGCCCACAGGTCAGCATCCCCCATGTAGAGCACTAAAGTGCGATCCGGCTGCAAGACAAACCGGAATCGCCCGTTTTCGGAGTGCAGCTCTTCCACCTCGATGCTGCGGTCTTTAACGCACACATACGAAGAGAAAGCTGATGGGCAAGCTTTGGCCAGGGAGGGGCTGGAGTGCGCTCGCGGGAGGGCTCCCTCCCCTCCTTCGGCATCCTGAAGCGGAGAGCAAGCAAGCACAACAACAGTGAAGCGAACGCGACACGACGAACATACATAAGATTCACGATTAGTTGGTCGGTTGGGGCAGGATTGTTTTTTTGCAAAAGTGTGGTCCGCTGTCTGTCGCTCTTTTTGCGACTGCTAACAATAAATTAAAAGAGAAAGCTTCGAGCGGCACTATAGATAACTTTAAAAGGAAGTGTGTTTCAACTATAACCTATACCAGGTACGATGCAGTTTACAATTTAAAGAACACAATTTTCTAGTTATACTGCTTGAAAATTAAAAATTATGTTTCTACTAAACTGCCGGGTATGATATGTCTATATTGTATGTAATCTACCAGGTACCATATAATTTAAAGACCAATCTTCTACTTGTAGTGTTAAAACTTAATAATATGTTTACTACTAAACTATGTATGATGACCAAATAACCCTTTTGAGTTTGCGATGTGGATCTCTGGCTTGTAATTTGTCACCACAGAGCTTTTATCTCTCTCTAGGATGATACATCGGCACGGGCACTGGTTGTGCTGGAACGAGCAGTTTCATGGGGAGAATACAGATATGTACACACACACATATTACATTTATTTACACTACTACAGCTGCTGTGAGATCGAGGATTTCGTCGAAACCCATCTTTGCAAGCTATGTGTGATACACATAGATACATACTTCGATCGCGCGTGTTACGGGGGTGTGTATGTTCTCATGAAGGATATAGGTCGGCGACTCCCCTTAGTACTACCAATAGCTAGTACCAGGGTCAACAGAGTGATATTATACGTATAGTCTACTGTCATGGTGCGGAGTGGTAGGGGATGCAAGGTTGTCGGTCTTGGGAAGCGTTCTCATGGTTCACGGTGTGTCTTATTAATTCCTCCGTAGGCTTACAGCTCGGCCACAAAGGCCTTTAGACTACAAATCTCAGATCATATTATAACAGAAGGAGAAGATAACGAGAGAGGGCGATGATGTTCCTTTGGAACATCACTACTGTCGCCTATATTCTCGTCCAACTACGGTTGATGGCCTTGACGTGACATACTCTGTCGGCCATCACACGGCTATGACATGGTTTCACATCACCGATGACATGGGCTTCACGTCGAATCTATACTCCATACATCTACGGAGAGCACTCTACAACACTACGTAGTCAGGCCTCGTTCGCTCCCTTTGGCATCCCGAGCGAGCAAGCAAAACAACAACAGCGCGACTCAAGCAGAAATAAGATCCGCGATTGGTTGGTTGGGGCATGATTTGTTTCTGTCAAGCATGGTCAGCTATCGCTCTTCTTGTGACTGCGAACAAAAACTTAAAGTGTACCTGGTACGTATTATATCTTGATACGTTTGTCACTTCTAAACTATATGTATAAGTATGCATGTAGTCTAGTCTATTTACTGTAATAATAGTCTAGAAACAAGTTATAAAAATAAAACATACCAGGTATAAGATACACTACTCTGTATAGTATATACGAGTACCTGGTATGTATTATGTGTACTGCAGCGATATCATAGCATATTATTTCACTCCAGAATGACTGTGGAGCTGTGGAGCCTGCAGCCTGTCCTGTGACCACCAGGTCACCACAGACTTGATTAATATGCGAGTTGATGTGAGAACAAAAACAACAACAACAGTTGAAGGGCAGGCAACGAACCTCTCGGAATCGAAAGCACCCGAAAGTATCTCCGCCCAGAACAACCGACACCATGATTCCAACGAAGCCTTCCGCCCTCGCTACGTGCAGCACAATTATATTATACTGACTGGTACTCCTACACGCACATATAATAGCATCCGAACAAAAGTACAAAATCATCATCACGCATTTTGTATGTAGTGGTATGATATATACTCCATTTGTGTTGTCGTGTTTTTAAGATTGACACTCAAGCTGCACATCGTCGGATGGCAAGCATAATAACAAGAAAACTTATCATCGTATCGGACATGTAGTAACACCACAGACAGGTTTGCTGTGTTCTGCTGCAGAGCACCACCAGTGTTACACGGCTTTACCCTGGGTAGGTAATTGTATACTGGTATCAGGTAGCCATCATTACCGGTATCTCAGGGGTCTAATAATACCTTAACTTTTGCCGTCAAGCTCTTACCAATAGCATATAAATAATGCCGCAACTGACGTCGTCGGCAGAGTCGTCCCACAGTAGGGGTTGCACTTTACCCTATAGGGGTCAAACGTTCCTGACCGGTTGAGCTCCTGAAGTGAGGAACTACCAGTTGATATGATCATTTTACGAGTGAGTGTATTCGTTTTACGACTAGCGGATAGAAATGTTGATCGGGTTGCGCGAACAAAAATGTTGAAAGTCATGTTTCAGGCGAGATATTGAGCTCCTCATGTCAGGAGCTCAGGAACTTATTGCTACACCCCTACCGTGGGATGCCTCGGCAGGATACACATGTTTTTTTTAATGTTTGGAACCGTGAGAGCGCCGGTTCGATCCTCACCGCTCACGCATATGAATAAAAAAAAAGTGAGTCAGTCCCCCATGAAAAAATATATCCATATGAACGCCGGTACGATGTGTCAAGAATCTGATGAATTCTCTGCCCACGCGCAACGAGAACACGTTTGGCTTGGCACGCCCGACTCCGTACTATACGTAATTCCGCAGTCGATACAGAATAAGTACATATTAATATAATAAGTAAAGTCTACCTGGTATGATGATACTGGTCGTATTATTATTATGATGCTTGCCCTCCGACAATGTGCAGCATGCTCTTCAACGTTGATCACTCAAATCATTCCCG
>JBBMKB010068755.1:0-14612 GCA_037833945.1 Alaria marginata
CTCTGCAGCTCTACTGCTCTCCGCTTATGCCATCTCCGCATAGCATGATAGGCTTGTGGCAATTCCGGCACGAACCAGCGGAACTTTTGTCATTTCAAACCAGCGCGCACTGCTACGTATTATACGGTATTACGGCATGTTTTGTGCTGGGTGTGGGCTTGAAAAAAACGTTTCATATGAAGATATCATATATGTCGGCAGTCTGTTTTTCCGTGGGACAAGGCCTCTGAAGTGCAATCCTCGGAGTTTCATCATCGAATGTGGTACCGGAATCGTTCTCCAGTATCGCAGAAATGCGAAGTTTTTGCTGCCATCCACGGTTTTTAGCGTGTGTGTGCCTTACTGTCACCGGCATTGCGCGGGCGTGGAAATCCCCAAAATGGTTTAATACCAAAACGCCTCTCATGCGTTAGCACACCCTTTGTTAACACGCCCCCTTGTTCGTACATCCACTGTGACACCCCCCCTGCAATCTGACCGGTGTCTGTGTGCATGTGGTGCTTATCACCGGGGGTACGCTGTGGTTGACACACAGCCCAATAAAAGCACCCCCAGTGATGACATTTTCAAAGGTCAAAACTTCATCCCCGGGGTGTGCTTTCATCCGTGTTGTACGGTGCGAAGTACACACCCCGTAACACGCGCGATGGAAGTATCACACGCAGCTTGCAAAGCTGAGTTTCGATAAAATTCCGCTCTGTTCGATCTCACAGACGTGTATAAAAAAACCCCCATTTTTATTAATAATAGATACCAGGTAGGTGTGCTTCACATCCAACTGATCTTTCGATCCGTCTACATCCAGCACAAGCAGTGTCCGTGCCGATGCCTCCCAGAAAGACGAGCTCTGCGGTCACAAACTGCAAGACAGAGCTACACTTTTTGTTTTGCTCATTTAGGGTTGCACAATGATCCGAATCCCTGACCCCCCACTACCCCCCCCCGTCCCTATTCTGTAGCGGTGCCTAAAACAATATACATACGATTGTTTTGGTCCTTATTTGAATCGCGCGTTTATATCGTCTACTTTGCTGGTGACTGGGTGATAAGCTATAATACAACCAGGCACACGAGGGCACACCCACTTCAAGTTCAACACAGAAAATTACTCCGGTGTATATGTCTATCTATGCAAAACCCTTCTGAAACATTACAACAACCAATAATTTGAAAAATACGGCTGTATGATACGTGTGCTCCTATCTGCGTTTTGTACTCTATGATACCGGTAGTTCACCACACGGACCGTTGCCGGCATTTTCCTGCGCGCTTGTCCGGCAGCTGGCTCGACACCTCGTCCAATGTGCACCCGAATCGTCTGCGTATCGCTCAATTTGCGACGTTCGTGGCCTCTTCCGACTCCTCTATTATGTTATGGCGTATATTCGTGGTGGTTTTTCTTTGGCTGCAACAACAATACAGCAGTCAGTGGGGTTCCCACTTGAGTGCGGTAGTTTTAAGTGCGGCGGGGCCCGCGGTGAAAATCCCTTTGTCAAGACTTCGTCCCACTTGATTGAGTGCGGCCGCCGCACTAAAGTGGAACCGGCTCCACTTTTATTTTGTGCGGTCACGGCATTCAAAAGGGATCTTTCAAACGGGACCTTCATGCATCCACATCGCTCGCTGCGAGGAGTTACGGTACAAGCTCTGCTTGTCGATGAGCAGGAGGGTGTGTGTGATGATGGGGAAACGTTTTGGTTTGGCCGTACCGAGGGGTATTTCTTGGTCAAACGTTGTGGTTTGTAAAATATTTTGTCCAGGTGTTTATTACTACTGCTGCTGTACAACATCACACACAGCCATTCCTGCACTGCCGCCGCAGTATTCACATCGCTCGGCTGCAAAACATGCGTGCATCTATCTGTCGACTTGGGATGACGTGATCCTAGTTACCCCCTGGAATGCGCCAATAACCACTATTATTATTGTCGCAGCAGAATCTGAAACTCGATTATTAAAATCATTTGTCAATAACGTTTTTTCTTTTTTCTTTTTCCTTTTGCTTTGTTCGGTTTGCCTTCTTTTTTATTTTTGTTTTTCGTAGCTCTGTGTGGCTTGCCTTTACCTCGCTACACGCCCCCTGCTGGCGAGTCTACTTGACATTGTTTTACGTACCTACTTATTATTTTTCTTTGCTTCGTTCGCTTCGTTTGCTATTTCTTTTTATCTTTCTCTTTTTCCTTTCCTTCTTCAATGTTTATTTTACTCCCAGGGTTTGTACACTATTCTTTTACTCGGTGGCATGCGGTGAAGTAGGTTTCAGCTGCGAGCCTTGAAACGTATATGTACCAGTGTAGGCCTGATACGTACGTACGCTGACTTCCGATTTCGTTTTTATCGTTTCTGACGGATGTACGACTTGCTTCGGCTATGATATTTTCGTGTCCCACTTTTGGTTTGTTTTATTTTTCCCCCTGGGAGGGGTACTCTTCGACTCCGCAGTGACTGGAGCCTGTCCTGTGACCACGGACTTGATGATTTATGCGACTTAATGTGAGAACAACAACAACAACAACAACGTCATATTCGTGTTGAAAAACACACAAATATGGCTATTTATAGCCTTGTCACGAGTTTTAAGACTCCCATGCTGTAGTACGTGCACTGTGTCATCGCTTCTTCGAAACGGTTCGAGTAGCAATAAAATCCTTACACACACGTGTTCCTGCGAGAGCAACAACAATGTCAGGTAAGAGCCACCACGAACTAGCTTCAAAACTTGAGAGAACAGTGTCACTGGGCCAAGCCTAAGCTTGCGCGACTGTGCTAGGTTGCAGTTGGAACCTGTCATATACGACTGACGACCTGGGACCTTCCTCAAGTGTGCTTGGACTGCAACCACTTGGTACTCCATGAGGAGTTTCACATGCAAGTATAATATGAACAAACAAGGTCCGGCTCACTCAACTTTGCTACATAATACCGGTAGCACGGTGAGATTGCCACGGTATATATCATGGTGCGATAATACAACTATCGAGACGTAGCTTTGTCTCCAGGATAGAATAACTTGTATTTCTACCATCGGGATAATATGACGATCTCTAGACGGTGCAATTGTCTTGTCATCTTTTAAACTCACCGCAATGTTATATACAACGTAGGGTTTGACGCGACAACTATTATTTATTTACAATTGTTGTGTGTCAGCTTACAAGTGGAAACAATGATAGAAACAATAAGTGTTAAAACACACTATACGTTGACGACTCTGGACTCGTATCCGAAAACTCCTGTATATATTCCGCAATAATGGTACGTACCTTGGGTATATGTCAGAAAGACACGTGAAAAAAGAAAACTCCGGATCCAATTATATAGTGCAGATAACTCGATCATTCATAATAATGCTGAACACACATACATGAGGTCACAGACACTCATCGCAATTAATGGAACTGACTCTTCGAGGTTGGTATTAAGCAAAACTTGTTCGAGTTGAGGATATTATGCATGGACAGACATTCACCCTTTATTTGTAGTGTATCAGACTCTGCAATATTTGAATTCACCTCGTTTTTCAGATGCACAAGAAACATCTTGGTATCTCCACACGCTCATTATGCCTGTACCAAGGTCAAAATCAGCTAAATAAACAACAACAACCATGATCCATTGACTGGTGTATGAATGACACCAACCAGTTGGGAATAATCGACATCTATCTCTGCATCTCGTACGTCAGAAACTTAATGAGTTGATATTACATTTGAAGTTATATAGTGAGCGTCCCCATCCGCTCTAAATGTTCTATCTTCCTCACGCTGACAACGGTCTACAAGAAGACGACACGCCTAACTGCATCGCTTGACTTGATAGGCGATTTCCACCAACAAACTTGCAGCCTGCGTACAGGGGACCAGCCTCTATATACGAAGGTCTGCTTGGCAGCTATCATTGAAGAGTAACGATGTCGGCTGACACATTTCCTTACACAAGGAAAATAAGGCAACGAACTGGCGGGTGACAAACCTACCAAGTTCAATATATACTTTGGTATCCAACTCATACCGCGGCTCAAATGGGAGGGCACCGTTGGCTCTGCCTCTACAGTTTTCTAGACTGGGGCGCAAGAGTTGTTAGTGTTTGCGGATGAGGAAAGACGTCCTGAATACTCGCAAGGTATGACCGAATAAATTCACTACAGTGGGGAAATTGGCGACGGTGATACCAACTATCACTATTTGGACCTTCTTCACTGAAACGGATACGAAACTGAACATTAAACGGGGATGGCCGACCTCTCGAATACCTATGAGCAACAATCCTTTCAACTGCTCTTGGGCCAATGCTAACCGAGGGAGACTCCCTGTCTAAATCTGTCATCGGTAACCTAGTGCCTAGGAACATTTGATGAATTTCACTGAAATCAGGATCTGCGAAAACACTGCGTTGGTGGTATTTATTCATCCTGCCTAAAGTGCCCTGACGTTTCAGCTGAATTACCGTCTTTCGATACTCGGTATGCAACCGGCGATATTCGATGGCGAACTTGGTATGGACCGCGCCAAGGACTTAGCAATTTATTGTTGGGATCATCTTGGGCATTATGTGGCTGATTAACCAACACTAAATCACCAGGCTGGAACTGTTGTTATCGTAGGTCAGCATTCGACGCTGCTTGAGCATCAGCACGTTCACCAATATTTTGCCTTGCTAGCTCATACGCAAATTGCAAATTCTCGACGGTTTTGTGCGTATACTGTGATGCTGAATAAGGTATTTCTGCCTGAGGCATTCCCATGATAACGTTGATGGGGAGCGTTGGCATGCGACCAAACATGAGACAGTGGGGTGTCTCATGGAGTGTACTACTATAGGCGGTATTGTGCGCCATTTTAACGAAGTGTAAGAGCTGGGCCCAATTATCGTGAGCTACTTCACAGCACATAGCTAGCATATTATGCATAGTACTATGCACTCGCTCCAAAACTGAGTTACCTTGTGGCCTGTACGGTGTGGTACGAGTTTTCTTGTAACCAAACACGGTTTGCAGCTCTTTAACAAGCTGGTTTTCGAACTCCTTACCCTGGTCTGAATGTAACAACTCGGGTACTCCGAACACAGAAAACACTCGGTCTACAAGGGTGCGTGCTATAGTAGCCGCTTCTTTGTTCGGAATTGCTGCGAGTATAACAAAACGTGTCAAATGACCGATTACTGACAGTACATACTTGCAACCTTGCGAAAGTGTTTTATATTCCACAAGATCGATAGCGACACGTTGAAATGGTTGATCTACGGGTACGTGACCGGTCGGTAACGGTGGTCGGCGGTGTGGAGGTTTACGACGTTGGCAGGCTTCGCAACTAGTGCAATGGGACTGACCACCTCCTTGCCTTGTGGGCCACCAACATCGATCTCGAACTCTATCAAACGTCGCTTTAAATGCCAAATGACCATCAGATGCTGGAAGATCATGACATACTTGGATTATAAGTGCGCGTAACACCGTCGATACTACTAGCTGGTCTCGGAAAGTGCTACGCTTTCTCAAATGACCAGGCAGTTATGACCGATACGCGACTCCATCGACTACAAATAAGTTACTCGCGGATTGAAGTGTTTCTCTTCGCGGAAGGGGAATGATCGGGGTCGTCTAAATACTTGAAGTACGCCCCAAATTCTGACTGCTGCTCTTCAATCAAATTCTCTGGGTTTAGTGCGGGGAAAACTGGCACTACACTCGCGAACAATTCACGATCACTTTCGACTAGACTGAGTTCATTAAAATTACTTGAACGCACTTCGTAAGCACGTGGGGATGGTGAGCGATACGGTTGCCCATCATCCGGTACGTTACGACAAATGGAGGCCAACCTGGGTTGCGACGGCAACACATCAGAAAGAGACTTCTTTCCTTGGGTTGTATCCTCTGGCACATCATCACCAAAAAGTCGGGAAAATGTGTGTGGGACTACATGCAATTTTCCCGGATTATGTTCGATGGTAAAATCGAAACTTTGCAAGGCAATGGCCCAACGAGTTAACATGTTGGATGTGTCTTGCATGTAATATAGATGTGTGAGAGCTGCATGGTCTGTGACGCCTTTAAAGTGCTTACCCCAAAGGTACGGTCGCCAGTGTTGCAGAGCAAGGAAAAATGTACAACATTCTTTCATCGTTGCCGAATATTGTTTTTTGTCCTTTCGTAAGACGTTTGCTGAAGTAGGTAATGATTTCTACATCTGATTTATCAGATCCTTCACTGACGTTGTGGGCTAAGAATGCCCCAACTCCGGCTTCACTAGCATCTACATGCACAATAAACTCTCTAGAATAATCAGGGAAATGCAACACTGGCGGGGAAGATAACAACGTTTTGGTCCGGGATACTGCTTCAGATTGAGTTGTTCCCCAGTGCTTCTCAAATTCTCGCCGTTGTGTACTGCTTCTTAGTAAGCTCAACGAGAGGTGCTGTGATTTCAGCGTACTCTGATACAAACCGGCGTTCAAAATTGAGTGTACCCAGTAACGAACGTAATTCCTTGACATTTTTCTTTTCGGATCTGGTAACTCACTAATGGCTTTGATACGGTCATCACCGATGGTGATACCATCTTCCGAAATAATATGACCCAAATACTTGATTTGTTTTGGGCCAAACTGTAACTTGGACGGTTTTAACGTCAAACCAGCTGCTTCCAAAGCTGAAAGCATGCGTTCGAGTAACAATAGGTGTGCTTCCCATGTAGCCACGTAGGTGAGCAAGCTACTAAATCATCCATATAACAGAAGAGACCACAGGCAGATTCAGTGTCACCAAGAGCAAGTTACATCATACGTTGATACAACCAGGGTGCATTGGAAACTCCGAACGGCATACGTGTAAAGCAGTACTTGCCTCGTGCTGTAACAAAAGCAGTTGATTCGATGTCCGAGTCAGCGACTGGAAGCTGGTTGAAAAGCACTCTGGACGTCAGCAACCGTGATGAAGCTTCCACCACTTCCATGGTAGCTTTCGATGACTTCAATGGAAGCTTCCATCAATTTCCACGAAAAAAAACTAATGTACAAGACCGAGACCCAATCGCTCCGAGGGCATACCCCTCCGACGTAATATGCTGTTGTAAAATTCCGTCGTGGCTTAGGTTCGTATATAGTTTGGGACCAATGAGGCCTCTTGCTGCGATCAGCTGGAGACTCTCACCCTCGGTTATGGCCCCCGGGGCCCGCGTTGGCTCGTTCACCGATCGATTATCATCGCGGCACCTCGCCGAAGAAGGTAGTGTACCCCGTAACATAAAGACTAGACAAACGGGTGTCGTTGTCGTCGTGCCTCGCGCACAACGAAGGGCGGACGGGATGCTATGTTTTCTCCTAATCGCTTCGTACTTTTTTCGTGCTGTTCTTGGGTCGATCACGATGAAAGTGGTCTTATTCCTCTCTCGTTCTCTGAGTATTTTCTCTCACTGCCGTAGATTACACCCTGTATGCATTTTGTTTTCCTTCCTGCGGCCGACTTCGCATCCTCGAGGTATCCCACGGTAGGGGTGCAGTAATAAGTTCCTGAGCTCCTGACATGAACAGCTCAATATCTCACCCAACACATGACTCCCATGATTTTCGTTCGCGCAACACAATCAACATTTCTCTCCGCTAGTCCTGAAACAAATGCACTCGTAAAACGACCATACCAACCGGTAGTTCTTCTTTTCAGGAGCTCAACCGGTCAGGAACGTTTGGCCCTAAACAGCGCAACCCCTATCGAGGGGTAACTCCCTTATCATTACTCCCAAACGTCCATCTTAACCGCTCACGCGTGCTACTTTATACTAGGTATTAGTATAGCACTTTGTAGCTGAAATATTTTCTGAATGATGGGGCTACTTAACCCAAACTCGCCGGAGTGTCATTCATTTTTTGCAATCTAAATATGTTTTGTACCCAGGCCATGGGTTTGGCCATCGGGCTGCACTTTCAGCTTTCAAAATAAGTTTTCGGGTGAAGAATAGAGCTCCTCAAGTAGTGACCATGCTCAGAAACAAAAGGGTGCACCTTCACAGTAGTATGCGTCCTCTAGCTGGTTCGGCATCAAGTTTCGTGCGGGAGCGCTGTATAGTTGCCTGAGCTTGCAACGAGTTGGTTTATTGTATAACATCATTTAAATAACACAACAATACGGCCCCCTGCAATAAATGTTGCTTGCTGTGGCATCATGGTGTCCGATTGGTTGTTTCAGGGACCGGTGGTTGTTTCGGGTACTTTTCTCCCCCAACGAAACATGCTTCCTCGGCACAACCAGGAACACACCAGCACACGGTATGGCGCAACCGAACGTTTAGGCAAGCCGACTTGTGCACGATAAATTCCAATCGGCAGCGACACCCAGAAGAAGAGCATACCACCGCTATCTCGCTACATTTACAACTCGTCTGCACATGCAAAACAAATTCATAACCCATGACCGGCGCCCGTTTCCCGGCCGCAGGTATGATGTTGCCTCGAAAACGGCGGTGTTGTTGCGAACGGTTTCTAAAAACCTGCAGCTTTGCAGTAGAGTATTCCAACGATCCAGGGTGGGTGTTGCCTCCAAGCATATCGTACTAAAACATAGCTACGGCAGCACATGGCATTGACACGTTGCTGTCCATATCGGTAACACGATGACAATCCGTCAACGTCCGGGACCTGTCGATTCCGCCTCGACACGTACTTGGAACGACACAATTCATTTAGAAAACCTGTACTGGCGTAAAATAACATGGGTTGGCCTCCCGGAGACGATGTGAAACATGCCCAACAACCACAGGAACTTATCATATCATGTCATGTATAAAACCAGTATTATACCAGTATATATTGCGCATGTAGACTAAGCCGCTTGCCGTTGAGTTCTAAATCGTCGGCAGAGGATTGAAGCTTCCGGCACTCAAATAGCCCAGTACTCCGCACCCATTAGTAGTCACTGGGAACTTGAAGATATATGCAGCACTGTACACAAACCCACAACAGAAGCCCGCTCCTGACGACGGCGTGGAACAACCAGATCAGATATTCATGAATAGGCCTTGGTATTATGCCATATTCCTCTCCTGCCCCCCCTCGAAGTAGCGAAGATAATTCAACGCCGACCTGTGCAATAATTTACCCTGAATTTCTTCGCTGCGTATCGTAACTCGTACCAGAAAATCTAGCATTCAACGGCCACTACACAGGAGCCTTCTGTGTAGTACTTCCAGCTTAAGCGTACCGCCGCAGTATGTTCAGGTTTACGCGTGATGGGTAATTGCCGCTATTTTTCTGCAGAGAGAGAGAACGATTAAGGTTTTTCGCCACCGCGACACTAGCGCTACGATTACTTGCCTATAGCTAATGACGCACGCAAACGATCCCGGTTGCGATCCACAGCCTACAATTCCCTGGCGGTGCATATCGCGAAACTCAAAAGCACAACATGATATAATAGTTAAAAAAAACGCTAGCGCGAGTGGCTTGGAGTTGCTAAATAAGGAGACCCAGAAAGTGACCCCCCTATCGTGCCTTGATCGCCGACACATCCGTAATACCCCTCAAGAACGTTTGCGGTACCCCCCCCCACCCCCCCCTAGTCGAAGTTGTCACCCAGACGCAAGAAAGTACGCACAAGATGCGGAATTCCGCCTTACAAGGGGTTCTTAGTAGGATGCAGCTCACCCTTCAGGCGATTCGCCGAACACCTCACGACGCTTCGCGCTTGGTGCACGCCATGTCCGCCTGGTCGGTGAAAACCCGGCGTGCCCGTCCCGGCATTGTAGGGATGCGAAGGTCTATAGTCATGCGACTACGGCCATTCATGCCACGAGTACACCCAGCGCCATAGCCCTGATCAGTCAACGCCTGTGTTAAGCTCCTACTGTACTCGCCGTCGCTATCCGCGGCATGGTGGCCCGATAGCATCTTCATCCCTCAAGACCGCTTGAAAGGTGGGGTTACAAGTACAGTATCATATGGTCCCTCTACAGTGCCGGCATGTGCCAGCCGGAAACTCTGTTCTTTAGCGGCAACCGGCACTACTCCGCACACGGCCACTATTTGTTGTTCCGTTCTGTGCCACGCGATTTCACAGACAATATACCGTAGCATGGCGTCACTACCCAACCGGCGCCATGGGGGGGACCTCTACTGTATTCGAAACGGTAGCCCGTAGTGCACCCGCGACAACTACGAGGGTCCTCCACCCCACTCACTACACACCTTGGCACACTTGTTTGAGGCGACACCGAAGAGCAACAACATATTGAAGGTGATAAGCTATATGTCAACGAGCCGCCACATTAGCTAGTGATGCGGGCATTCCTCCCGTTCACGGAATTGACTCCGCTTCTGACTAACTCCCCTCCCCAACTGGCCGCCATGAGTGCCAACGAATCCATCTTTGAGCCCACGTTTACAATACGTCCAATTGCTTTGATGCCAATGGCCACACCGACGCATCCCGCCCCAATGGCAAGGGTAAACCATCCTCGACCTCGACACCAAGCGTCTATTTCCTGACGGAGTTCAGGGGTTAGAAAACCAAAGTGTATGGTGGCGTCCAAGCCTGTGGTTGAAGTCAGAGCAGTCTCATTTGCGGCATCATCGGGCTCACAAGACGCTGCTTGACCCATTTTGCCTCTCGCGTTGGGGTTGCTTTGCCTGTGGTACAAGCGCTGTACTCTCCGTGGTAGCCCTTCGTGAGCTTTTTACACAGCCTCTTCAAAGCCAGCAATTGCTTCCTGCAGTCTTGACTAAGCAACGTTTATCAACACCGCGCGTGACAAAACGGCGAGCAATGTAATGGGGGAGGCAGGGCTCTTTGTCAGATTGTCGCAGGGTGGGCAAATGTGATAGGTTTGGACAAGCGCGATGTCATGTTGATAAGCGAGTGATGTTTATCAAAATTAATGCAGACGTGTGTAGAGTATCGATTGAACTGTCCCAAGACGGGGCTCCATGCCACTCTTTTGTTGGCGGCTGCAGCAGAACTCCACCTTGTGCCCCATCTGTAGACTCTTTCCTTGCGCTGCTGGTTTCGTGTCTACTGCCGTAGTGTTAAATGCGTATCTGTGTTAACAACGCTAGCTCAGTCCGCTTTGGATATATGGATATTTCTCCGAGTGTCACTATTAGGTAGTAGTTGGTACCTCCACTTGCAATTATTCGATATGAACTGCGGCCCCACGGCATGGGGTAGGACAGGGATGCAACGCGCTCGGTCAAGTGAGAGAGGCTGAGATTTCCCTGTTATCAGACACCGAGTGTACGTAGGTCTCTCGCGATTTTCTAATTTCCGACGGCGCCAAGCTCCTTCATGGAATCTCAACGGGAATGCGCTGGTTAAGGGCCTCCGACCCACCCTAGTGTCACAGTAGTGCTCACACCTCGGTCGGTGATGTGTGGCGCGGGCCGGCCAGGCGTCTGATAACAAAACAAATGGCCGCTGGTGTGTAGAAAAACAGACGACAAAACAACTCGATCCCTTTCCCATGGCAAGAAATAGACAATGTTTAATGTTTAACATCGGTCGACAAAACCAACGACTGCGTCATGGAATCTGAACGAAACGCGCTGGATAGGGGTTTCGACCCACCCTTGTGTCACGGTACACACACTTCGGTCGGTGATATGTGGCGTGGGCCGGCCAGGCGTCTGATAAAAAACATTTGGCAGCTGGTGCGTAGAAAACAGACGACAAAACTCAAATCCCTCTCCGATGGCAAAAACTAAAGTTTTTGAAGGTTTGAACGAAGAGCGTACGACGCCGCGGCCGACCTCTCGCCCCCTAGACGACGGATCCCAATGATACCTTCGAGGTCATCATGTAAACGCATAGGCCTTTCCCGGTACGAAGCAGGTTGTCCGTGGGTTGACTATATTTCGACATCTTAGGTCAATTGGCACGTGACTGCGGTGTGCGAGCTGTGTCTGGCTTCTTGTGTGCGGCGTTATTTCGCGTGGCTCGCGTTAATACAGCGATTTTATTGGTAGGTGGCTGGCGTGAATTGATTGGTAGGTGGCCGGCGATTTCTGTCCCGTGCAATTTCAGACTTGCCGTTTCGAGTGCCGAGTGGGCACAGAGTGAGAAGGGGGAGAATGTAACGGCAAACGTCAGTCAGGCGCTAGTAATGTAATTTAGAGTACCTACCCTGTCTACGACCTTAACTTTGAATAATTTTGCAAAGAAATGGAAGCTTCATTTCGACTGTTTGTACTAGAATGTGTGATCTACGGACGTGTGTCTGTGTGTGCCGTCTACGCCATTCTTTCTGCCCCACGGCGTCATCATCATACGCTTTCTACGATAGAGGTAGCACTTTTGGCGTTTTAATTTTCTGGATAACGGTGCTCCCTAACCCAAAATCGTCGGAATACCATTCTATTTTTGCAATATGTTTTTTTGTTGTATAGATAGGCCACGGGTTTGTTAGTCGGATTGCACTTTCAGTTTGCTCAAAATCATTTCTTCGGCGAGGGTATAGAGCTCCTCAAGTGAGGAGCTTCATAAACAAAACAGTGAACGTCTACCGTAGAATGCGTCATCAGCGCATCCAGTGTACTTCCTGATGCTTCGTCCCAGACGCTTGCTACGATATACAGAGGTATTAAAAACAACTTTTCGATTTTTTGTCTTCTGATTGACGGGGCTCCTTTAACCCAAAATCGTCGGAATGTCATCTTGCTTCGAAAATCATTTTTTTTGTATGCCTAGGCCACGGGTAGGTTTGTTCATCAGGTTGCGCTTCGAGCTTTACATACTCGAAATCGGTTTTTTGTGCTCCGTGTAGAGCTCCTCAAGTGAGGGGCACATGCTACGGTGGTACTATTACGGGGGAACGTAGTTAGTAGGACTTACGGTAGACACAAAAACCTACTTCGAAGTATATATTTATCTATTTTTACTACCAATATTTGAGTAATCCCACGGTAGGGGTTGTAGCAGAAGTTCCTGAGCTCCTAACATGAGGAGAAAAATATCTCACCCGAAACATGACTTCGAAGGTTTTCGTTCGCGCAACCTAATCAATATTTCTATCCACTAGTCCTAACACAAAAAATACGTTAAATGGCCACACCAACCTGTAGTTACTATCTTCAGGAGCCAAACCGGTCAGGAGCGTTTGGTCTGAAAAAGTGCAACCCCTACCGTGGAACGACTCATTTGGTCCTATTAACTATGGTCCACCGTAGTACGTTCCCCCGTAATAGTGATGACACGTTTTTTTCTAGGGCTCTTCAGGTGCTCTCACGATTAAGATTAAGCTACAACCCTCCCAGTCGAACAGACCGAACGAGATGTATGTGCGGGTCACCCTGGACAGGTGACCGACAAGACAGTAAAGAGAGCCCGAAGTCTCATCAAACGCAGTGGAGGGATAGGGAGAAGTATGGAAGTGACAAAGAAGAGGTGGCAAGGTGGGGGAACAGGCGACAGGACCTTCCAGGATATTATAGAGTCATCCTAGAAGGCTTCGGCGGATCAAATAACGAATTGGTGAGTGATCGGCGACACAGCCAGATTGATCATGAAGTTGGATTAAGTACGGGAGGGGATGACTATAAGCACAAATCGAACTTGACCTGAAAATGTTGTGAAAAAGAAGGGGATTTGGGGATTGTCGAAAAACTCGGCGACAGAACCCAGGGCTAAAGTCAATGGGAATGATATCATCAGCTAAGTAAGAACAGCGCGCGGATGAATCTAACTACACCAGCACCCTTGCAGCACCCTAGAAAAATATTTGGATTTTGACACTTTTGAGAGCGGGGTGATATTTAAAAAATAATTAATTCCTGTCGGAATCTGATGTCCAAGTGTTTTGCGCCCTAAACAACGGGAGTGCACTGCTGTTAGAAGGAATATTAAGCATACGACTGTTCACCTCCTGGCACCAGCAGCCTTTGCGATGCTATCAACCCACGTTTAATCATAATAGTACCAGATATATTATAAAAAATGAAAATACACTTAAGCTGTGAGATCGATTTTGTCGAAACTCATCTTTGCAAGCTGTGTGTGATACTCCGATCGCGCGTATTGCTAGGTATGTATGTCCTCATGAAACATATAGGTCGGCGGCTCCCCTTAGTGCTAGCTAGTACCAGGGTCAACAGGGTGATGCTAATCAATCTGTGCGCGCAAACGATAAAACCCGTTTTGAGGGGGACAAAACCTGACGGCTGTGGAACGCGATATATATAAAGAAAAATGAAAAATACACTTCAGCTGTGAGATCGATAAAAAGGGAATTTCGTCGAAACTCAGCATATATATAATAATCGTAACACCCGTAGGGGGGGGAGAGTCGAACCAGTGAAATCGACCTTAGTAGCTACGAGGTGAACACACTACACCATCGGGTATCACAGCCGGAGCCCCTCAATAAACCAAACACCTCAGACTCTGATGTGTATTTTACAGTAACATTCTAGCCTTGCGTTTTTGCATCTGGCTGGTGGTGCGTTTTATGGCTCGTATTGTGTGTTTTTATCGAGAAAACGCTCTATCAATTTGGCGGGCTGTTTTACTTCGCCATGTAACCAATAACCACCCAGCGTATAATTGCACGTACGTGAAAGGTTTCTTAGAATTGCACGTAAAATTCATTAGCGCTTTATGTATGGCGGCTCTCCCTATGTGCAGGTCGGCACAA
>JBBMKB010068766.1:0-14611 GCA_037833945.1 Alaria marginata
ATCATCATCATCATCATCATCATCATCATCATCATCATCATCATCATCATCATCATCATCATCATCATCATCATAATAATCATCATCATTGCAATCATCATCATCATCATCATCATCATCATCATCATCATCATCATCATCATCATCATCATCATCATCAGCATTATTGTCATCATCATCATCATCATCATATCATCTTCATCACCAGCATACCATCGGCAGGGACGACAGCATACGTTGACCGCTTTCGTACCAGGTCAAGCGTGTCCCAGGGGAGTATTTTCTGCTGTATGTGGTTGTCGACGTCCCGAGGCTCGTCGGCGTGCTCCTCAAACCATGTCCCCTTCAAAACCTGTGGGAAGACAAAGGGTCAACGCCTGGAGTTGTCGAATACGGGTTGAGCCAGCACCAGCGAAACATAACACCCCGAACAAGCCCATCCATATGCCTGCATCAAGCTGCAGGCAAATACAATCCAGGATTAGAACAACGACAATATGTATCAAGCTGCAGGAAATCAAACCAACGCATGTAACAACGGCAATATGGGCCTATTGCGCACCACTCTTCCTGCGGGTTGCACCTCGACACTATCCTTAGTCCTATTCTTCGCAAAATATCGAAGGCGTGCAGCCCATGGCAGGGACGTTGGGCCGACCACATATCATATTGTATGTACAACCTGGGTTGTATGCAGGGAAGATCAAGTGCAATCGCAGCAACTCTGTATATATCAGCATTTCCATGCGTTGCAGATGATGATGTTGTCACAAAATTAATAGCTCATTTTCCTCAAACCTAGCCCGATGGAAGAAAAAACATGTACCTGATACAAAATAGTACGTGCACCGCAGTAACGATACGCGAAGGGAACGGCACTACGGGTCGGGGTATACCATGCCGTACATATCACTTGCACACCAAAAAGTACCACGAAATTGTTCATGGTGTGTAAAGTATACACGAAAAAGCATTATATACAACTTGGATTCTATGCAGGAAAGATCAAGTGCAATTACAGCAACGTTGTACATAGCGGCATTTCGACGTAATAGCGTGTACTGTATCATACCGCAGCCGACGTTTGCGTCCAGGCCCGTCCTTCCTCGAGAGTACGGGTCTTGTCTTGAAGCGCTTCGTTCCAGATTTCATCCATAGTCTGTCGCCCAAAAAAAAGAACAGGCCAAACCAATGTCAGGGAAAAGTGAGGTTATGATTATGATAGCACATTACAGAATACAGCCCTACGTTCGTCAGTCGGACAAAGGACTAACAGATGCAATACATGCAAGACATGCAATGTCAGGGGACGTGTTAGTAGTTATTACACGGAAGCAGGCTAGAGCGTTAGACGCGTTCTACGATAGAGGTAGCACTTTTTGGCGTTTTTACTTTCTGGATGACGGGGCTCCTTAACCCTAAGTCGTCGAAATGTCATTCTATTTTGGCAATATGCATTTTTTGTGTAGATAGGCCACGTGTTTGCTCATCGGATTACACTTTCAGGTACCTCGAATTCTGTTGTTCGATGAGGTATAGAGCTCCTCAAGTGAGGAGCTTCAGAAAAAACATGCTGCACCTCTATCATAGAATGCGTCGTTACCGTCCGCGAACCTTCTTCCAACCGAACCAAAACGCATGCTGATGCCCACTGTTATCAATGCGAGAGTCTAGTCTTGACAGCGCCAAAAAGTAGGGACCCCAACCGAATTGCCGCAAGCGTCCGCCGTCCACCAGCGAAAACAAGTTGACGACAACTATAATTATAGTATCCCGTGCGCGAGTTCCTAGCGACAGCTATAGACTTACTTACATATGGTATTTCGACGTATGGCAACCCTCACCTGCTGCAGGAGCTCGCACATGTGAGTAGGGGTTATCTCGCCATCGGACTTCAACCCATGCGCGTCCAACATCCCACTGACGGTGCACATGGCCACACAGTCTGTCTGTCTGAACACCTCGAGCTGCCTCTTCCTCATTTTGATCTGCAGAGCCGTTGGTGGAAGGCAGACACAGGAAATAATTGAGAGCATGCCAGAAGAGAGTATACGATTTTGATACACCCTTCGCAGCATTTGTTTCTCCTAGACAGGGGCGGGAGGGTGTCGTCTAAAACCAAGTAAAAATATAGATTTAAAAAATGGTATTTTCATTATGTGTCCTGTCGTCACAGCCCTCCGGTTTTCTTTTAATTCCGACCTCTGGGGGTGTGGTGTGTCGCTGTCCCTTTTTTTGTTTAGAGCTGTGCCAGATGCCACCCCACAAGCGCAAAATAACTGCAGAGGGCCAGTTGTTGGCCGGGCGCGCGCTCTGTGCAATACTTTTTCTGAGAGGTATTGTTCGACTTGAGAGTTGTTGGAGCCTGTTCTGTGACAACGGACTGTTAGTAGATTATGACCATAAATGTAAACATTTTGGGGTCCATTCTTATCTTTATATCATCATATCATGGTATCATCATATCATTATATCATCATGTCATCATATCATCATATCATCGTATCATCATATCATCATACTTCGAAGTATCATTATATCATCATATCATAATATCATCATATCGTCATATCGACCACAAACACGAGAAGTGCGATGATATCATCATATCGGCTAGAATACGAAGAGTGTGCAGCAGTAGTATTGCATTACCTCGTGTGTCCGATTCTGTATCGATTGTATTGATCACCTTACGACAATTGTTTCCCTTGAACTTCCAAAGAGGCTAATGCGAGAACTGAGAAGAACACTGCTGTGGTCGGCATCTCACCATGTCAGGGTTGTCTTGCAAGAACAAAAACAGACCCTCCAGTTGACCTCCATCGGTGCCTTTGTCTTTCGCGGACTCGGACCGTACAGCGTAGCAAACAAGCTGCGCGATCATCCTGCCCATGACATGAGTGCCCACCATCCAGGGGAGGCAAGCCTCGAACAGACTGCACCGATGGAGGACGGACGTAACCGCTGCGAACGGGAGGGCAACGTGCAACAACAAAAAAACACGGGGGTAAGGGGCATGGATGGATGCAGCTTCGCCGCTGAGGGATAGACCCGGCAGTGCACAGCCGGGGCGATGGACCAAAAAAACATCACGGTCGTAAGGGGTATGGGTGCGACTGCACAGCTGAGGGACAAAAATCGGCAGTGTACCAGGCGTGTCGATTAACCCTTTGAATACTGCAAACCTTATCCCACACTAATCCAAGTAGTTTGTCGCCAAAAAAATGGTGCAGTTCTAAAGGGGTTATATTGTACCATGTACCACGTACACGTTCGCCGAAAGGATTATTATCCTTCCGCACGGTTGGTAGATTTGGAGCCTAGGCAAGGTGCAGACGCGACGCGCTTGAAGTGAGAGTCATCTTGTATCGTCAAATCGACTTTTTTCTGTGGTTTAGCTCAAAACCTCGTCCTACAAGTAAATCCACCACTTGAAAGGTGCTGCGGTGGCATCGTGTGGTCCACACCTTTCTTTCAAGCTACCTAATACCAGTAACTGTTATGGTATAATTCATAAAACTGACCAACTGAAGCCCGTATCTTGCTAACTACTACCTTCCGTGGTACGTATGAATATTACAGTAGGTGGCACAACACACAAGCGTGACGGCCAACTTACGGTTCTTCCCGACGAGGATGTGTCCCGAAGCAATGAGGAGGCTGCACAACACCTGGCCCGGCAAGCGGAAGTCCGCCAGTTCCTGTAGTCAACAAATACGATCAACAAACGCATTCAAAATAGTTGCGGGCAGCGATGACGAGGGTTGGTAAACGTGTATCAAAATCCACTGAACCATCCACGAGCAGTGGGAATGTTGAATCTCTGCGAGGTAAAAATGAAGGCATTGTACGTACCCAGCGGGAAGTCCGGGGGGGAGAATAGACGATACCTGCGACCACGGCTTGTCCAGAAGATGGAAGTAAAATTGAGATAAAAAAATAACAACCAGGCGATTTTTTTGGGTAGTCTAGAAACGTGCGGCAGCCCAAGGAACAAAACCCATTATCCTGACCTTGATCACTGCATCCAGGAAGATGTCAGGGTACGCTTTGCACATCCTCACGGCGAACACCTCCATTTGCTGCCGTACAGGCGGAAGCGCGGTTCGACCATGCACTGACCAGAACCAGGTTGCGATAGCATCCACGATCTGTTTCGAGCAGGTATCGTCAAAAACGTTAGGTTCGGCTTGCGTGCATCAGTTGGGCCATGGAAAACAAGCATGATAGGAGACGACAGTGTTTTTTGGCGGCGTTAGTCAAACCTTTAAGAGCTTCCATACTAAAGTTATGATATCACGTCTGGACAGCCGTCTGTCACAGGCCTAAACAGCCGTATTCTTACATTTTGAATGAAAAGTGATGGTTACAACGGTCAACTACAGTGGCAGAGAGCCTGGTGAAACACCAAACCCTACAAACGTTACGAAAACAGGTTCAACAACACAACAGCACAAGAACATTACAAATAGTTAACGTCGCTGGCGGAAACGCACAAGAACAGTGCGGTGGCGGCTAAACCCGATGGCGGCAATGCTCATCTACGGTGGCGAGGGACCCTATTAATAACTATTAATAATGTAATCCCAAAAGTTACAAACGTCACGGCTCTCAAGAATGAGACCGATAACATCGAGGCATGAAGGGTGAGACAAAAAACAATACATCAAAAGTACGACAGTAAGTCACAATAAAATTAAATAACAATGAAAAAAAACACCACAGCTGCGAGATCGAGAAGTATGTTACATCGGTGACTGAAAAAAATGAGGAATTGTGTGTTATATTACCCGCCAGGCAAGCGAGTGCATACCAAGTAAAAAAGATGTCCCTCCGGAAATAAAGAAGGAGCTCATGCCGAGGAATCGCTATTAATAGTACCTATGGTGCGTGTAAACCGTGTATTATTTACTTTTAGAAAGCTAGCCCACACCAAGCAGAGCAAATGGGGGAGACGCAAGAAACACATGCGCCGCTCCCCGTACCCAGTACCTCAGCAGTAGCAGAGCAGCGATAACACTGCAGAGCAGCAGCAGCAGCAGCACGGCTAAGATAGATAGATGTGCACGCGGGACCCAAAAAAGTTAAAAGCTAGCCGACAGCCGAAGAAAAAAGAACTAGCCGCCGCCCAACGAACCGGGCAAGTAACACCGACCAGCCCGAACGAGTTTATAGTTAGTTACCAGGTACCTGGTATTATTTACGAGTACTCGTAACAAGATAATATATTTTCGTCGTATCGATTACCTAACGAAGGGGGAAATCAGCGTTGAGAACCGGATCTGCGGGCGCCTTCTTAATTTCACTAATTGTCATCCACCTGGTCCTTCAAAGTGTGTTGAGTCAAACCCCTTCTATTGCTACGGGTGACGCATTCCGTAAAACTGAAGGCCGAAGTTGATTGCAGCCTATTAGTCTCTTGTCGTGCATTGCTTAACCTTTTTATGGCTAAAAAAAGTATCCCGTATTTATTCAAAGTAATTTATCCGCCAAAAGGTGGGTGCAGTTCTAAAGGGAATATAATAAATCCAGCCAATATATCTTGATTGCTATGGAACCACTTTTGACACTCGGCTCACCTCCAAAACATTGTCGTCCACCTTCGCAAGAGCTGTGTCACAGAAGTAGCCGCACAGAACGCATAGCGCCTGCATCGTTAAACACGGTGCAAACGCTGCGAAATGATGAACAACAAATGTCTACTCCGAAAAGAGAGCCCCCAGAAAGAAGAAAACTAAGGGGAAAAAAAAACAGAACACTTTTGGACACGAAAATGTAGGTGAAATAATTACACACATTGGATAGATCAGATCCCAGTTCATGATCTGTCTTATTCACGGCAGATAGATCCCTGGTCTACGTATGGTCTGCATGATCAAAATATGCTGCCGGGTGAGAGCCGGATGATCTGAGTGATCTAGCACATGTTTCCTGAGTTGGATCTGTACTACACAAATCATGCACAACATATCATGACCACAGACATACAATGGATGTAGATGATGTAGATGATGTAGATGATGTAGATGATCTAGATCGTCATCTGTCCGATGTGTGAATAATTAATTGACTTCCACATTCGGGGGAGACGATACGAGCGATGCTGAAGCAAGTATTATAGAACAGGTCTTATACACATCGGCTGGAAGCGACTATGACGTCCTTCTCCCTTCATGTGTCAAGTATAAGCTATAAGCTGCTCGTCTTCTACATGGCACGCGTGTCTTAGTTCCTGTACAACTGCACCTACGTTTTTGGGGACAACCTACTTGGGATTTCTTTGGTTTTTTTTTTTGCGAGAGCACTCTATCAGAAACCGCAGTGGTGTACGCAAGTTACCATGTGCTCGCGAAGCGACTTAACGAAAATCTACTGGTATCCACTACCACCACCACCACCACCACTATCGGCGAGGAGGTCATATCGTACATGACTTGTATATCACACCCTACGCTGTATACCACACGCGCCACCCGGGTGGTAGATATTCTAAACTTCCAAACGACCACCCGGCGTATCAATCGCGGTACGTTGTATACCACACCGCCTACGGTATAACACCCCGGTGACAAATTCTTAAAAAAATATATACTACCGGGGGTGATAACACCGTCATATACGGTACCTGCCACGCCCGAAGCTTGCGCCCGTGTACGACGCGGTCGGTGATGCTGGACTGCCTGAACGCCTTGCATCCTTGCAATTCCATCAAACCAAATGTCAGAGCGCGCAGGATTTGGCGAGAATCCTGAGAAACGCAAATTCCAGCGAGAAAGGTGCGGCGCACCAGCAACATAATGTCGGGTCCTTTGTATTAGTCAGCACTAACGTGAAATAACAATAGCACGCGAACGCTAGCAAAAACACCGCTACTAACATGCTAGAGCCTAAATACTGTACGTATTGATAATATAAAATAAAACTGGGCCTGCAGTGACGTACCAGCGGCATGATCGACTATTGTAGGCAAGAACGAGCGTGTTACTGGTAAGTTCTTGCAATAGCACATTCAGTAAACCAGAACAGCCAAGTTAGCAATACCTGGTACAATATAAGTCACCTACATATAGTCGATTCAGTGTAAAAAAGTGACAACATCAGCTAACACGTGGTGTGAAAGCAGCTACATGGTGTGTGTGACATTGCGTGCTAAGACAGAAATACCTACTGTAAGGTGAGGCCATTGGCACACCCCAAACTACTGAAGAAGAATAACGGACTCCAAATATGGTGCTGTTCTTCGAAGTATTATCAGAACCAGTGTAAGGAAATATACATCATAATCCCCTAGCCTCTGTTCCACCTAGGAAGCAGCATTGCAAGGAGTCAGGCCAACAGGCTGCTACATGTTCGGCGCAACATCTTCCTCGTAACAGCTTTGCTTACTTCATTGCCGCTCGCAGCCTTGGGGATGAGCCAATTCTCGATGAAAAGCAGCAGCATCAGTCGTGGAGCCTCTGCATCGCTGAAGGCAATCGGAGCGCAATATTAATAGCACACGTGTACAGAGGGACACCAGACAATCGGAGTCAATCAGCAACATTCCATCACGCGTATAGAGCTCTCTAGACACAGGGACACGAAGAAAATTGCTCACCGTAAAAACAAATATAATTAAGAATACTATAAATCGCCCTGCCACTCCAATGCATACTTTGGCTAGGGACCACAGGGAAGGTCTTTTACCCTTGGCCTACCCGTTTTTCTGACTCCAGTGTGTTTCGTGCACTATATCAATTCAGTACTTCCAACGTTGGTTGATATGCGTTAAAATGTTCGTAACTCCGTCGGGCGCGTTTCATTTGTTTATCTTATCGCCTTATCGCCTTATCGCCTTAACGTCAATAGACGTCAACAGATGTCAACAGACGCGCAACGAGCACAAACGATTCAACTTCTTGCCTCAAGCTACGTTTATATTGTTTTTTTCACTATTTTAAAGATACGACGGGTTTCTTTCGCTTTCTGTCAGAAGGCTTGCCTCCGAAAGCATCTGCTGTAGGCATTCCGTGAAAAAAAAACTACTGTAGGAAGATACGCGGCTCGCTTTAGACTTTGGGCCACCGGGGCGATCGGGTACCTTGCCATTACAGTAGTGGTTCCTCTATAGCCCCGGTTGAGTAGTGTCGGTTGCCCGCTATAATAGTAAGTGACTGTGAAACCGCTTGTCACAGAGGGTAATGACCAGTAGGAGAAGTATACGGAGTAGTGCCGGTTGCCACAATAGTGCTGGCATTTCCGGCTGGCATATACGGGCGCTATAGAGGGACCACTACTGCAACACCAAACAAACTCACCTGCTTGCTTCTTCGTTGTTCCTGGTCTCTATCCCTTGCCCCCAGTCCTTGAACAACATAAGCTCTACCATGCCCGGCACGAGGTTGACCACACTGCCTAAGAGGTGGAGCGCACGCACGACGCCGAGTTAGGGACACACCGTACAACACGCAAGCTACCACACCCCTACCCCCATCACACCACTCAAAAGGATCAAAAGGATTTCCAAGCTGGTTATGTCGAGCACTATGAATGGGACTGAGTGCGATATACCCGCCGAGCGATGCGTCTACGGAAACATACCGACGAGATCTGCCCAAAGCTTAACCCTAACCGTTTTTTTTTTGTGTGACCCCCTTGGTTTGGACAAAATCGGCTCCGCAAATTCATCCCGGCGGGTGTATCTTGCGTGTTACACAGTACACGGTAACTTGCGAACAAACTGCAACATCAACGGAGAAGTTTGAAGTTAGCAGTTCGAAATTACCCAAGAACATGCACATACGCAATTCAACGAGCAGTGGGCACGCTGAAGCCTGTGCGCGATAAAAACGAGGGCAAACTCTGGAGGGGAGAAGGGAAGACACCTGTGACCATGGCTTGTCTAGATGGCCGCCGAGAGTAAAAGCTCCTACGACTTGAGCTGGAAAGTAAAAGACATACTTCGTACATAAAAAGTGCAAGCAGACGCGGAGGCAGGACTATGGCTTCTAAGGATACCGAGTCCGGTTCGTCTGCTGTGTTCTACCTCTTCCCGGGCTTGACCGCCATTCTGACTGACCCACCTGGACTGTGCTGCCACAGAGTAATCAGCCTTCCGACAAGAGCCCGCAGAACGTTGGACTTGTTTTCTGCACCGAACTTGAGGATGTCACTGAAGGCATCCACCAGGCAGGATTCCTGTTCCTACAAACGGACCGGTTCAGTGGGGCGAGGTCAGCGCAGTCTCCGGACTGTTCTAGATTAACTCAAAGAGCGCGAGCCACATCACCCGATAATCACACCAGCAGGTAATTATTAGAGGTAGTCACACCACCAGGAGCTAATCACGTAATCACACCACCAGATAATTCTTAAGAGGTAATGACATCACCAGCTTCGAAGGTGGCAGACTCATCCGACCACATCGCACTTCAACAAAACAATATGGTAAGAAATTGCAGGCTCGGCAGCTTCGATTGCATGTGCAATGTACAAAAATAAAGAAAATACGAACGTAAGGTAATACGTCGGCTCGCTAGCAGGGGGGTTGTGGCGAAACAAAAACAAAACAGATTCAACCAACCAGCGCTATGAATACGCACTCGTACGAAAGGACCGAAACAAAAAGAAAAGGAAAAAAGGAATGGAAAAAAGGAAAACATGAAGAAAAACATACTATTATTAGGGACTACAGTATATCACACGCACCAAACCACTAACCTTGCCAGAAGAGGCCTGTGCATCGATCAGCTCCGGCATCGCCAGAGCAACCGGATGCAGCACGCCGGAGATGAGGTCCCTTACAAGAGAAAGTTGCGGTCGCCGTACCTCCTTCAAGGCACCCCAAACCAGCTGGGCGCACATCGAAAAAAAACAGTTGCAGAAAGAAAATACAAAATACAGTTACTGGCCTGTTGGGGAACACTGCTTGCCTGTGCATCATTGCCTAGGAAAACAGCTGCAGAGCACAATATTGTGGAAATGTCCTGTTGGGGCACGCTGCTTGCCTGTGCACCAGCCGAACCGCGCGTCAAGAGTCAAGACAGGACCTCCACCATCGTGGGCGAAGGCGTTCTCATTGCAACACTTCAACCTAAAAGTATCAGCGCCGGCGATAGTTGATCCCCTGAGGGTCATTTTTATCGAAGAAACAGTTTGTTTTCATTTTCCTGATTTTCTGTTTGTTTTTTGTATTTACACCGTTTCCCCTAATTGCATCCCGACACAGGAATGCGAAAAAAATGAAAATTTATTTTAACACAGGAATGCGGAGCCTTCCTGATATTTTGCTCTCTGACATTTTTCCCGAAACCTGAATGTTTTCCTCTTTTTCCTCTTTTGCTAGACAAAAAAAAGGAGGAAATCACGGAAAAAGCTCTTCGATAAGAATGGCCCTATTACTGCGAGCTCCTGGGCGGTTGGTCGAGGCATACCTCGAAAACGCGTTGGAACCCCGCCGTTCGTTCATCTTGGGGCAAGGCCTGGAGGTAGCACGGGAACACCGTCTGGAAGCATGCCATCGCCATCGGCAATTCCTCTCGAGAGCTCGCTCGAATTCCTTCCACTATGGCGTCACACACTGAGGCAATAAAACGGGGCAGAGTCAGTTCGTAGGCACAACTCAATAGCTGGCACTACATATTACCAGGTAACGTGTGGCGATCATTTGGTCATATAAATGCAAGTGTTCACACATCGGCCATATCACGCTCTGGGTCATCTAGGTCCTATACGTGCCGCTACGAGATGTTGCGCGAGAACCGTACCATACAGATCAGATCTCACCCGGAAAACACGATCTAGATAATGTAGACCATCTAACTCAGCGATAGACCTGACCTGAAACATTTAGCTCATGAAATGGGGATCTGATTTATCCGATGCGAGGAAGGAGGTATTATCATGTTATCATAGTGTTCCATTAGCAAACAAGCGTTTGGGACAAACCTGATACGGAGAAATCTTGCCCCATCTGATCGCCTCCTCCATCCTGTCCACCAAACGCCACCGGCAGTAGCAGAGAGATGCAGCTCCATTTTCGGACCTCGTGTTGTTTCAGAATCTCCCCCCAGTCAGAGTCGGAGCCTGAAGCGAGGTCATCCGACGAGAGAAAACGATCAGGGGTCTTCCACATTTCAAGACCAGCAAACCGTTGGTGCACTTTCCAATTCCAGGCCTGAGCTGTACATCTATGCCAACATTTTAATGCCAGCTGTCGCCCATGGAAACATGACCGTGCAGCGATGTACCACCGTAGAGCTTCAGAGCAGTTTTGACAGAGCCAAAACGCTACCTGCTTGGGGTCCAGTGCGCGAGAGTTGCCTTTGATCCTCCCTCACCTTGGCCAATGGAGCCACTCTGCGATGCAATCCGACCTTCCACCTTGTTCCGCAGGAGACAAAGGACGACTGAAGCAGCGCTGGCCGAAGACAAGACCCCATCAACAACAAAAGGTTGATCCCGGTCGGGTAGCGTTGTCTGCGCAAGTCCGTCCTCTTGGCTTTGCAACAACCCTTGCGCTCGGACGACAATCTCTAGAGACGCGATTGCCAAGAGGTGGGCAGCTGGAGGCAAAGGCAGCTCTCTACGTGCTGTCAAGAGCGATACGCATCGATCACGAAGCTTGACTGCGGTAGTGTGGATCGCGGGGGGTTGGCGTGCGAGTGTAGAACAATGAGCTGTTAAGGCCGTGGACTTAAGCGCCTCCGACAGCGCTGCAAGCAGGACTAAGGCATCCTCGCCGTCAACCCCTCTGCTATCAGTACCACTTCGACTCAAAGACTCGGTATCGCCAGCTCTCTCGACCAACCATCCCAACCGAGTTCCCACGAGATTGATGATGCTGTCGACGCACACCGCCAGTGGCGCCCATCGCCATCTCTCTGATTCGTCCCTGACATCGACCGTTGCACTCCAGGCACTGAACAGAACCAGCGCGGTGTGGACACGTCTCCCACCTATGTAGTGATTATTCCAGCAACTCCAGAGTGCGTTGACGAGCGGCGCAATTCCGTTCGCAAGCATCTGACCAACAGCACAAAACATCAGGTTACACCGTAGACTCAACAATTTAGTAACAGGATCAACTATTGATAACAGCACACAATATTAGTTATATCGTAGACTCAGCGATTTAGTAAGATGGTCAACTGTAGCATGGAAGACGTGGCATACGGCAATACCTCATGCACCAGGAGTACGGAGGAAGTAACAAGGAGAAAGAACACACCCGCACGAGGATGGAGGAAGTATACAGCAAGGACAAAACACACGCTCGCCGTACCTGCTCGCGGTCTTCCTCGTGCGCAAAGCCTTCACATAGCACTAGACCAAGGACGCAAAGGCTTCGTCCCTCTGCGATATCCCCAGCAAGGCCGCCACGATCGCGATCAGCATCCCCTGCATCAGTATCAGTCTTCCCGTGAATGTAGGCTGCTATCTGCCCTCTGTACATCTCCAGCCGAAGCGTGTCCTGATTCGAATAATCCACCGATCCAGTGGGATCTATCGATCCAGTGGCATATACCGATCCAGTGGTACCAACCGATCCAGTGGCATCATCCGGTCCAGTGGCATCTGTCGATTCAGTGGCATCAACCGACCCAGTGGCATCAATCGATCCAGTGGCATCAACCGATCCAGTGGCATCAACCGATCCAGTGGCATCAACCGATCCAGTGGCATCTCCCGATGCAGTGCCTTCACGTCGAACGGGAACAGTCGCGACCCATTTTGCGAGTTGCACCAGATACCGCCCCTTGACGAGATCAACGGGGATAGCCGATAGGACGTTCATCACCAGGCTCAAACTCGCCAACGATTTCTCGCATCCCAAAAACCTTCCGTGCCGGGCGGAAAGGGACACAACCAGTTGCCCAAAGTCCGTGAAGGTTTCCAGTATCTGCACCACTCCATCCAGCAGCAGCTCCCGCTTTGCCTGCGCGTTCAAAACATGGCAGGGGTCAGAACATACTCTCACGCCTCCTAGTCCGGGAGAGGACACCACTTAAAGTTGTTGCTAACGAACAAAAACAATGGCACGAACCGTGAATTTTTCGCGAATCGTGATATTAGTCATCAAGACATTGATCATCTCTGATATTTTCCAGAAACATTGGTCTGTGACAAAACAAACGTGTTTTTTTTTTTATACGTGACATAACGCCAGTTTCCAAATGTCACGAACCTTCTTTTTTTGCCTTCGTTAGAAGTGACCCTTAGGATGGATTGGATCTACACCAACATCAAGACTTGGATTCGTAAAAAACTATGTACCTGGTTGAGAGGAGGTAGCACTACCAGCAGCATCTCCTTCAGCTGAAAAAGCATGTCGGGTCCCATTGCAGGCACCCTTAGTCCGGACCGGGCAGGTTCGAAAGCGGCAAGAATGGAGCACAGCGCGTCTGTTGACCAGATGCATCGATTCCTGATCGCTTCCAGCACAAGTCCCAGGAAATTGGCCACCCTTGGGACAGACAACGTGTGTACGTAGCTGCGAATGAAGCCCGTAACGGACTGCGAGAAGTCATCCAGGCTCCCTTTGGCAACAGAACTGCTGCGACAGCATGCAAAGGAGAAAGGAGGACCGAGTCATGGCAATGCTGCAACAACATACAAAAAAGAAAGGCGGACCAAGTAATGTCACGGCTGCAACATCATGCAAGAAAAAATCATGTCGCTAAAGTCGGTTCAGGTATCATTTCATGAACCGCTGTCACGACCTCGGTCGTTTCGTCGATTGTGCCTTTTTCGATTCCCGAGATATTTCACATCGTCGTTAACCTTGCCCCAGCAGTCCGTCATACTGCAATCAGTAGCGGGCGCCAGAGTGGAGTCTACTGTTGTTTCCGGCAGTGAAAGTAGGCACCGTCTAAAATATCACCTGTGCCACCCAACGTGGTTCAGGGCCGGTAGAAGAACTTGAGCCACCCATCTCTCCTCCATGTGCTCCAGCCCATGGTCACCAAAACCCTTCCCAGCCCCAGCGCCATCATCCGTGAGTTTGCCAAGACCGAGATCGCGTTTGACTATGCGGTACACCAACTTCCGCCGGCGAGAAACAGTGCCGGTGCTGATCAGAACACCTAGGGGGATGGCGATCCATCTGAAATCTGTTGCCATCGGAGCAGCGTCAGCGAATGACGTTGCAGGGGTAAGCTCGGAACACAAGCGCTCCACAGTCGGAACCACCTGGCAAAAAAACAATACGTCATAAATGCGGTGTGGCTTGTCGTGTAACTTGCTGCCATGCATACCGAGCTGCGACACAACAAGCCGTGCTACAGGTGTACTCGTAGAGATAAAAGTCATATGCGGACGGAAGGCGGCGTCGGTTTATGAACCTATGCACAGAGGCAAAAAGTTCTACGCGTATGGAAAGTGGCGTCGATCCCCCATGACTATTAGGCAGTCGCTCCGTAACTCCGTAACACCGGCAGGTCTGTACCTACACGAAACCAGCCCTGGAACCTTTCCCTTTTATAACCCACCGACGCTGTAGGGGACAAACTGCATGGAACTACTGTAGTGCGATATCATTTTTGCAGTGTTGAGACTCCGCCATAAATTCAAAACGGTGCTGTCAGAGCCGTATACTTCAGCCCCTACGAAGTGCTACTATGGCGCTTTCTTT